>CATIWM010528123.1:0-14764 GCA_949671775.1 Mallotus repandus | reverse complement strand
AAATTTTCTAGTAATTAAAATAAAGCATGTTGACAAGATAAAATATTCAATATGATTATTTATTTATTAAATTGCTTATTTATTCATTTTTTATGAATTATTTATTTATTTGATTTAAATAATTATAATCCAAATTTGATTTGGAGATAATGGTAGAACGTGCTACCTAGTGGGTATCACTAGGACCACATGCGCACGGGTAATATCTAGCATATGATATATACATAAATGATTGAGCTCAGTTGATGCATTGCTCTCGGGCCGGTAAATGATATGAAAAAGGGATGTAACTCGGTTGATGCATTGCTCTCGGAACATCCAATATGGAATAAGTGAAATGACTGCGGTAGTAACTCGGTTGATGCTTTACTCTCGGGACGGCAGTCACTTGGATTAAAAGAGCTGAAAGGCTATTAGAATAATGGTTTAGGGTTCTACCAGTTTTCCACCGAATTAAATATTTTAAATGCTTTACACTAGAATTTCATATTAAATTGATTTAAAAAATTTTAAAGAGACTTGATATAATATTATCGAGAAAAATAAATGATTTCAATAATTGTAAATATTTTATTCTATTTTATTTTAAAAAGGGTTTTAATAAATGGTTTTTAAAACCAGCATGTATTTTACAAAATTGATTCACTCAGTGATGTATGATTCCTCCCAACTTATTTTTTTCAGGACCTCACAGTTAGTCTTTTTGTACCTCTTTTTTGCACCAAGTTCGTTCTTCACCGGCTGCATTATGTATGTTAATTTAATTGTGTACTGTGTAACTGAATTCTAGACACCGCAGTAGTTAAATTTCAAATATGTATTATCAGTATTCTGTTTGTATCTGAACTTGAAATATTGTATTTAGGAATATTGTTTTATGCTATTATTATTGTGCATTTATTATTTTATTGTTAAATGTATTATTTATTCTGCGAAAAATTTTTAAGCCTTGCTACGAAATTCGGTTACTTTCCCCATTCCCTAGTGTCAGTCACAAATCTTCAGTTTGGGTCGTGACAAGAGGCATATGGGTAATGATTAGCATAGCCTCGCCATGAGTAACACCATTTTTTTGGGATGAATCAAGACTCTCATTCATTTTTGGTAGAGATTGAGCAAGAGACGCCACTTCTTTTATTGATGGTTGAAAGATGAATACACTTTGAAGTAAAGAAAGAGTGTAAACATATATGTCCTCGATCAACCTTTCTTTTGATGATGGCCTTTGGGCCAATATTAGTAATGTCTCACATGGTGAAGTGGGCGGGTGGCTTGGCTTGAAAATTGTTGTTTCTTGAGGCCATGGATCTTGATTGTTGAACTTTAAGATGATTTGTGAAGGAAAGAAATGAAAGATAGAGATGTCCTATTAGGCATGCCAAAAATTTGTTAATACAAATTTCTTGTCTTGAAATGAAGAAACAAGAAAAAATAATAATAAATATCAAAAACTTACTAATCAAAAGAGGGTACAATCTTTTATGTAAATCTCTACAAGTGTAGAAATTAAGTCCTTTGATATTTTCCTTCATTGATAATGGATCAAGGGTGAGAAAGGCTTGTTCTGGAATCCGTTGAAGAAAACTCCTTCAATTTGATGAAGAAGGCACATTGAATCAATCATGAGCTTTGAAGTAGTCTTGTAAAAACACTTAAATTTATTTTGAATTGTTAGAGTCTTGTCATTTGGAGAGAAATCTGCAAAGCTTCTTTAGTGCTTTGGTAGCAGAATTCTAACAACTTCACCCTCTTCAATCCTCCTTTCCAATAAACCATAAGCACTCCTATTTATAGAGAGTTTTAAGGAGGTGCATTTATGGTATATACCTTTTTGTAGGGAATATATATATATATGTGTGTGTGCGCGTGCAAGGATATATTTTTTTTTTGAATCTTGCATTTTTACAAAAAACATATATGTATTTTCCATATATTTCTTTATATTTTACCATATATGAAAAACAATATATTCTTTACATTTTTTATTTGGCAATTGTATCTTGTTAACATATCAAGAATATTTTATTTGATATTTTGGTCTTTTTTTATTAATTAATTTATTTTAAATTTATTATCAAATAACTTGGGTAGCCCAATCAGAAAAGACCTAAAATTTATTAATGGGTTTTAAGATTTTACAAACACACACATATATAGGGATAACAATACTAATAGTCCTATAAATTATATCATTTTTTTCATTTAAGTCCTATAAGAAACTTTTTTTTACAATAAACTTCTATAAGTTTTAACAAAGTTTTCCATTAGTCAAATTAATTTTTGGTTAGTCAACTCTCAAAGTGAAACTTTTTTTTTACATTTCAGTCCTAAAATTATTAACAAATATATCATTTTTGATATTTTAAATAAATAATATATTTATTTATTTATTTATAACTAATTCTATTATTTAAATTCTATAATAACTATATAACTCACCAAAACAATTTCAAGAAAATTTGAAATTACTTAAATTATTATTTTATTAACAATGATAAATTAAATTAATTAAGTATTTTTAATTTTTTTAAATATAAAATTTAATTAATATATCTTAAATGAATAAATATTTTTTATACTTGGATATATAAACTCAATTAGTTTTGGCAATATTATAATTTATATCATATTTTAAATAAATTTTGAACTCAATTGTATCTTAATTAGATAATTTTAAAAATAATTCTTTAAATCGGACTATTTTACAAAAAAAAAAATCTGAAGAATAATATATTTTCATTAATAATTTTATTTGTTATTATAGAATATAATTAATTTAAGATAAAATAAAAAATTTTATTATATTTTATCTTAAAATAAAATTCTTAAATTTTTAAAATTATAATATTGACAAAACTAAATGAGTTTTTTTCCTTATAAATGTTATAACCCGAATTTTTGTAAAGAAAAAAATTAAAAAATAATTAAATTTTGGGATTTTTAGTGTTAATAAATATTTTATTAATTGTGATATTTGATTATTAGTGAAATTTAATTTAAATTTTGGTGTTGAATATTATTTTAATATTATTGACTTAATGTATTTTAATACACTTTTTAAAATTGTGCAGTGTGTAAATATATATGTGTATTTTATAGGAAATAATAAAATTAGAGATATTTAATTATTATATTATTTTATTTTTTAACTTTTACTTTATTTAGAAAAAAAAAGGTACCAAAGGGGGAATTAAAAAGGGGATTTAGTCTGCATCGGAAGAAAAGGAAGAAAACAGCGGGTTTTTGACATTTTTTAGTGGTAAATTTCCTTTTAGTCTCTGAATTTTTTGTCTTCTTTATTTAACACTCAAACGAACTCCGATCGACCTCAAATTCGAACTATAGTTTCTTCTCATTCTCTTCTATCTTTCCCTAGCTTTTATTTTATAAGAAATTGTCCAGAAGCGCCCAAAATCGAAGGAGATCAATCGACTTATTTTCATCATTTCTACTGTTCTGGTGGGTTTCAAGCAACAAGGTTATTCCTTTGCATTCCTCACATTACCAAGAGTCCGTAACCACCAACCATGCATCAAATTTACACCCATAGAATATTTGGTGAATATTTTTATGTATTTTTTAATTATTTATGAAATTGAGTTTGAATTTGATTTAATTAGATATAGTTGCTATTTTATGAATTGTTTTAAAGGTTGAAAGCTTGCTAAATATGATTTTTATTTATTTTTCTGAAATTGTTTTTAAATTTGTACTATTTCTGGTGATTGGAGTTACTGTTCTGGTACTGCTTTGGTCTCGGGATAAATATATTTTTTAATAAATTCTACTAATTATTTTAAACAAGTTTCGTGAAGAAAGTTTATTAAAATTATGTCTAGAATTTTTATTATGAATTTTTTAAAGTTTATGTGAAAAATGAATTTTTGGAAAAATTAGTATAAATTAGTGAATTTTATATTTTAGTTGAAATTATTGTTAATTATTATGTTTTGGACAGTTTTTGAATGATGAATAGTATTAAAATAATTTTTTATGAATTATTTACTATTTTTAGCTAATTATTAGTAAATTCCGGGAAATTATTGGAATTTAGCAAATTTGTTGATTTGAAATGAAATTGTTGTTAATTATTTGGTCTTAGACTATTTTTTGTTAATAAAGGTATGAAAAATAATTTTTATAGTTATTTTCAATTAATTGTTAATTAGTGTTAATTTTGGAAAAATATATATGAAAAATAAACTTATTTGTTATTTTTAAGTTAAATGAGTATTTTATTATTTTTATGATATTAATAAGTGATTTCAATAGTTATTTACAATTTATGCTTATTTAATTGTAAAATGGAATTTTATTCCATTTATGAATTTTATTACCAAAATATTATTTAAAAAATAGAATATTATCATTTATTTGAAAAATAAATATTTTTAATATTTAAATGAGATATTTTGGTGATTTAAGAAATTATTATATTATTTTATTAATTTTGAATTGTGTTGGTTCTCAGTTGGGCGTAATTTGTAGTTTAGGGGCCCAACCCGAGAAGTTGAATTGTAGATATTTAGAAGTGTGTTTTCGTTCAGGATCGGCTCTACTTTTAGTAGAGAGATGTCCATTTTACAAAGAAGACTCTGCCGAATTTTTGATAGATTTCTCGTAAAAAGTGACATCGGGTTGGTTTTAATTTTGAGTCTTAGTCGAGTCCGGTCTTAGATCGAGTCGTTCTTTAGAAATCTCTAAAGTATAAAATTAGAAATTTATTTCTAATTAATTATTTATTATTATTTTCTTTTTGCCACACCGCCAGCTAGGCCTTTCGGACCGGGCCAGTCGAACCGGAGTAAAGGAGCGTACACCTGTGAGTTATTATTATATGTATGCATGACATGTAGAATATAATATTGGCATCCATGTTTTAAATAAATACGAATTTCAATATGTTATATTGCATTTATTTTAATTATTGTTATTATCGCATTATTATATATATACATGTTATATATATATATATTAATTAATGCCATAATTATTTGCGTATTTTGGATGTCATGCATATTTTATAAAATTTCAATACTTTATTTAATATGCAATATTTATTTATCTCGAAATAAATATTTTTGGAGGATAGCCGTAGAATGTGCCACCTAGTGGGTCACACTAGGACTGTTGTGCAATAGTACGTTAGATGGTAGGAAATGATTTATTGATTGATGATTTAATTATTATATTGAGAATTATGGTTGAGAGCGTGACTACTGGAGCTCGGTTGACTTAGTGTCTCGGGGCCAGTCCACTGTCAATTTGGAAAAGAGAAATATTTTGGTATTTAAATGAGTCTGATGGCAAGTAAGAATTATGTGATTTGAGGATGCGAACTTTTTAGGGTTCTGCTCTGATCCTCCAGCAAAATAAATCTTGAAAAAATATTTTCAAGCATCTGTGTCGATTGTATGTATATTTATATAAATATACAAATATTATTATTGATGCTTGTGTGTACGTGCATTAGGTTACATGCATATATATAATAATAATTCACTCAGTGAGGTCTGACCCCTCTCAATTATTTTTCAGGATTCTTCTTGTCAGACCCCTACTAGTAGTAATCTTCGCCGGACTCTTTCTTCCCCGGCTAACTTATGTAAATTTTGAATTATCACTTTTCTGAGACACTGCAGTAGTAATATATCTTATGATAGTATGTAATGTTGTTTTTAGACTAAATATTGTGTATTTGAATATTTGTGTAAATATTTTATTATAATATGATAAGGAGTTTTCTTTTTATTATTAAAAGTTTTAATTCTGAGGTATTTTTATATATATGATGAATGTTTAATTGCGTTTAAGGCTTACTACAGATTTCAGATTTGTGTGAATTCATGTTCCCTAGTGCCGGTCATGACTCTCGGGTTTAGGTCGTGACAAAAAACAACTAATTGTTTCATTCCTTTAAGTATAAGATGTATCAGAAAAGTGAAATATACTGAAAGTATTCTAAAATGAAAAAAAGCATATACAAAACTTATAGGTTTCAATGAGCTCGATCTAGATTTGTTTAAGGTGTATTGGAAACATGAAATATACTGAAAGTATTCTAAAATGTATAAAAAATTTTTGGGTTTCTTATGAGCTCAATTTAGATTTGTTTAAAAATAATCTTAGCATTTCTAAGATTTCAAGTAGTCTAATGTGTTTGTAAAATAAAAAGTAATGCCTCATAACTTTAAATTGAAGAAGCAAAATATACCATAATGAGAATATTGTATTAGAAACATAAAATATATTGTAATGAGGATATTGTATTAAAAAAATAAAATATATTGTAATGAGGATATTGTATAAAAAAAGTAAAATTTACTGTAGTGAAGATATTGTATCAGAAATATAAAATATACAAAAAATAAACCAAAAGTATAAACAAATATTTTAAATTTAATGTCTTTTGAATTTATATTTTAGTAATGATGAGTGAAAGCGCTAACATAGCAAACATGAGGTTACCTATAATAAAAAAATTAATAATAATGATGATAATATATCCAATCAAAGATAAAGAAAAATATAATGAGATTGTTTCATATATGGAAATTAAATTAAAAGTAAATGAAAAATAAATAAAAATATTCCAGATTTCATATTTTAAAATTTGAATTCCAATCACTTTAAAATTTTTAAAAATGAATGTGTCACTCCACTTCTCACTGTATCGAGTGTATATGTATATGTATATGTATATGTATGTATATATATATATTGTAACTTTAGAATACTTTATGTGTATTTTGTGTTTCTGATACAATAATTCTGTATATGTTTTTGTTAATTTAAAATATTTTCTGTATATTTATAATAATAATAATAATAACAATATAGTAGCCATGGGGCTAATAATAATAATAATAATAAATTTAATTAAAGATAATGAAAAATATAATGAGTTGAATAAAAGTATAAGAGATTGTTTCATATATGGAAAATAAACCTCAAATATACAAAAATTAACCAAAAAATGTACAGAAAATAAAACAAATGTAACAATCTAATAGTTGTTAGTGAAACGATTGGATATGACAAATTTATTCAAACAAAAAAAGGAGAAGGTTTTACTAAAAATTCCTATAGTCATGTTGGGAACTACAAGTGCAAGACCCACAAGATGGCGAGTCAAAAAATAAAATCTTCATATGAAAATCTGGAGAAGAAACAAGCTTAATTTAGCATTAATTAAAAAACCAAAAATGGGCAAACCTGCCAATGTCTTTTAGAAATGTAAAATATACTATAATAAAGATATTATATTAGAAATATAAAATCTACAAAAACTTAAAATATACTGTAATGAAGATATTGTATTAGAAAGTAAAATATACAAAAAATATACTGCATTTTCCATTGTATGAAATACCCTAAAAATTTGTATATATGTATATATGTTTATTTTACTTTTTTGATATAATAATTATGTATATGTTTTTGTCAACTTAATCGAAATCAAGATCCACCTCATTTCCATGACATGTTAAACCTTTTCTCTAGGACTTCAATATTGGACATAGCTCATGCTGTTTTATAAACAAGATGAGGAGCCACTGAGGAATCATTACCATAAGTATAAGTGACATTAGAAACATTGTTGATGACAGAACCAGCATTTTCAATGATCATGTAGCTAGAATCCACTTCCCACATTCTCTGAAAATATGAATCTTGATTGGATATTATTTCAGGACCTCCAACATTCAACCCATACATAGTTTGATTTCCTCGTCAAATTTAGATTTCCCTCATTTCCACCAACTCTACTAACTGAGTCTAAAAAAAGCCTGTCCACCACAGAAACAACGTTGGAATGAACTCGAGTAAAAGTAAATCCAAATTGAATGGAACATACTCCCTGACCAAGAAAAACAAAAACTTGAATTGCTAGTAAAACCTTTGTATATTTGAATTCTTGTGTGAAATCTCACCTGGAACATTAAACTTAGACACCAATTTCATTCCATTTGCCATGACAACAATAAATGAAGATTTCAAAATGTCTAAAGCTTTTGATAATAAAGTTGGCGTGTTCAAGTACAACTATCATGTAATCTTTAATTCAAGAAACATGAAAAAGAAAAAAACTGAGCAAATTCCTTAATTTTGCCAAGCAACACATCACACATATGTTCAAATTCATTGAAAAACAGCCCAAGAAACCATAACTTTCTTTTAATTACTTCCCGACATTCCCCCTTAACAACAACAACATCGAGAAAATAAAAAATATATATTTTATATGTACAGTAAATGACATGATATGTGCATTGTTGAGTAGAGAAATTAAAATTATCTGTAGATCAGTGGTGAGGTACATAGATATATCAGTTTCAAGAGCCATGGGCTGTTTCTTTGGTTGCTTTCATATTAGAGACCATCACTATTGTCGTCGTTTTCCTCTCGTCTCTGATCCCTCTTCTCGATGTCTTCCTTCTGTACTTTCTTACTTATATCTCTCTTTCATTTCCATTTTCTTAATGCAAATCAAAAAGTTGTGGTATTGGAAATTTAATTTTTAAATTAAAAAAAAAAAGAAAGAGAAGATTTAGAAAGAAATTAGAGGAAATGTAATTTTCTGGGATCTCCACCAAAAACCATAAAAAGATTAACAAAGAACTTTCTCCATCTTTGCTAGAAAAGCCTGATTAGGAACCGCCTTACCATTTTCATATTCTTGGACCACCTTAGGCTACTCGTTGATCAACTTAGCCAGCTCTGCTTAACTCATCTTCATTTTTATAATGAAGGAGGATTTATTGACATTCTTATTCTTAAAAGGGAATGGACAAAGTGATTTCCTTGCAAACCTTTAAATGTGTAATTCAGCGCATCAACAAAAATCCTAGCTGATGTACTTTTACTCGAGTTTCAATATCAATCTTCAAAAAAGAACCCATATTTGAAACTAAAAAAACATTAAAAAAAAATGCAGCTATAGAAGACCCAGAAACTAATTTGGGAATCTTTATAATCAGAAACAGAAGTGAAATAAGAATGGAGTTTGTGCGCAAAATGAACCCAAAAAAAAGGCAGAAAGAATGGAGATTCATAGCCATGACCAGAGCTCTTTTTTTTTTTTTTTTTGTTAAGATGACAAAGAAAAGGAAGAAAAAAATGAATCATTATGTTTTTTATTTTAAAATGGACGAAGATTAGAAGAAGATTGATTGTGGTGAAGAAGGAAGAGCAAGCAAAGGAGAAAGATGTGGTAATGGAGGCTTGAGGAAGAGGAGGCAAGCGTGTAATACTTTTTCCTTTTGAGACACGCGTGTAATTAATAAAAAGTAGAATTTTTTTGTTGTTGTTAAGCTGATTTTTAAGGGTATTTTTGTAAGGATCCCTTTCATTTTTGCCTTTGGTCCAAGAAAGTCATTTAAATTTGAGAAATTTATTAAAAATGCCCATTTTAAAACTTATTTACTAATATGCACACTCTTTTTATTTATTACATAAATACCCTTTCTTATTTACATGTTTGCCCTTTGGCTCTATATCTGCATATTTTTGGGATTACACTAAATCTCTCAATGCATAAATTTCAAATATTATATGATATTCAAATTTTTATGAGCTCTTGGGTTACTTTCTTACTAGTTTTTCTTTGAATAATGAGGAATAATTCTCATGTCCATTTACATTAAAAAAAAAAGGAAAAATGATGATAGGTGATATGGAGTCGAAATTCAAGTGGTCATTGAGGGAAAATGGACAACTTACTGAGTATGTAAATTATTGTTAATATGACTTTGCATTAATTTAAATGATGATATTTTGTTTGTTTAAAACTAATCTTCTTTGCTGGCACATGCAGTTCAAGATATTGCATTACATGCCACATATGGCTGTTATCACAAATTTCAAGATATTGCATTACATGTGACATCTTAACTTCAAAAATTAATCTAACTGGAAATAATAATAATAATAATAATAATAATAATAATTATTATTATTATTATTATTATTATTGATTTAGCTAAAATACATCATCGATTATTTTCCTTCATAAATGTTATTAAACTTGCACATAATGACTAATACTGTTTGCATTATATTTAATTATTATGGTTATTACTTTATTTTTAACATTTTTTAGCATTAAGTTGATATCTATAAATTATTTTACCGTCAAAAAAGGTTCCTAGACCTGTACAAGAAGATTTCGAGATGAGTTACATAGTAAGTCTTTGAGATTTGTTGTTCCCCAAACTATTAAATGATTACAAAAATAGACATGACTTAGTTTAAAGGAAAATTAGAATTAATATATTTAAATTATAAAACTCATATTAGTTATTTATAAATAATCAAAATTTTGACTATATAGATTTTTTTGTTTTACGATCCTAGAAAATATTTTAAAATTTAAATTTGTCTATATATATTTGGCTGGTATTATGTTATTCATTTCATATATAAAAAATAAATGAAAATATACCAAAAAATAAAAAAATATATATATTTTAAGTTTATGTCTTTGAAATTTATATTCCAATCACACAAAATAACTAACATAACAACCATGAGACTATCTATAATAAAACAAACAATAATATCATGAAGCTGAATAAAAGTGTATAAGACTGTTTTATATACAAAACTAAACTTAAAATATACAAAAAAATAACCAAAAATATTAACAAATTCAATAAAACTAAATATAAAATGCATTTTTGAAAAAACAAGAAACATTTAAAAAAGCCTTCCAGTTATGATACATGTCACGACCCGAACCGAAGGTTCGTGACTAACACTAGGGAATGGGGATACATAAAGTAACCGAATCTCATAGCAAACCTTAAAAAAAATTCGCGGAATAAAAACAATACACTTAACAATAAAATAATAAATGCACAATATTAAAAGTATAAAACAATATTCTTTAAATACAATATTTAAAATTCAGATAGAAACAGAATACCAATAATACATATTTGAATTTAACTACTGTGGTGTCTAGAATTTTAGTTACACGGTATACAATTTAAATTAACATACACAATGCGGCCGGTGAAGAACGAACTCGACGCAACCTGGGAATACTAATAGACAGAATGTGAGGTCTTGAAAAAAAATAAATTGAGGGGAATCAGACTTCACTAAGTGAATCAATTTTATAAAATGCATGCTGGTTTTTAAACCATTTGTTAAAACCCTTTTTTAAAATAAAATAAAATAAAATTATTATAACTATTAAAATCGTTTACTTTTCTCGATAATATTTATATAAAGTCTCTTTGAAAACTGCTTAAATCAGTTTAATATGAAATCCTCGTATAAAAATATTTCAAATAATTATTTTGGTAGAAAATTGGTAGAACCCTAAACCATTATTCTAATAGCCTTTCGGCTCTCTTAATCCAAGTAACTGTCGACCTAAGAGCAATGCATCAACCGAGTTACTGCCACAGTCATTTCACTTATTCCATATTGGATGTCCTGAGAGCAATGCATCAACCGAGTTACATCCCTTTTTCATTTCATTTACCAGCCCGAGAGCAAAGCATCAACCGAGCTCTAACCATTCACACACTAATCATATACTAAGATATAACTCGTGCGCACGTGGTCTTAGTGATACCCACTAGGTAGCGGGTTCTACCATTATCTCCAAATAAATTTGAAATTATAAATAATTAAATAAAGTAAATAAATCATTAAATAATGAATGAATAAACAATTAATTCAATAAATAGATCATATCGAATAATTTTCTTTTTAAACATGTTTTCTTTTAATTGCTAGAAAATTTTACTTAAACACACACAACACACATCTTATAAAATTAACTTACAGGTTAAGCGTGTCGGGCAACGCGTTCTCTGCTGCCATGGTGTTACAGTTCATGCCCCGGAGTTCTCTAAAATAAATAATATTTGTTTAAAATATGCTCGTAGGATAAATAATTAAATTCATGAAATTTTCAAAAATTAATAAAATCATGAAATGAAAGAATTGACTCGATCTAAAGACACAACTCATCTAAAACTAGAATTTTAACACAGGCCGATGTCATGCTTTACGAGCAATCTACCGAAAATTCGACTGAATCTCCTCTGTAAAATGGACATCTCTCTACTAAAAGTAGAGTCATTCCTGCATGAAAACACACTTCGAATATACTACATAGAACCACACTCAGGTCGGACTCTCCCAAACTACACACAATTCCGACTGAGTTCAACAACAACACAACCACAAAGTATATATTTTTATTTATAAAAATATAACAAAATTTATAAAAATCAATCGGGCTATTTGAATAATAATTTCTTTTAAATAATTATCATATATATAAGCCCAATTTATTTAAACTATTAATATTTCTCATATAATATATTAATATATATATATTCTGAAAATTTATTATTAATAAAATTCCAGAAATTCATAAAAATGTATTTTAACACTAAATATAATTAAATACTATAATATTTATATACATTTTATATTATTTCCAAAAAATAATCTAAAATCAACAAAATATACAAAAATACTAATTTAGCTAACAAAATTAATTTATACTTTCTACTAATCAAAAGTATTATTTTACATGTTAATTAACTATAAATTTACCAAAAATCAATTAAGATTCCAATTTTACAATTTTCTCTAAAATTTATATTTTTCACACATTACTTCCAAAAATTATAATAAATTATCGATAATTAATTTTACAAAATTTCCTTCACAAACATTACTCCAACTAATATATAGTATTTATTAAAATTATTAAACATTTTTTGCTCGGAATAGTGACCCGAACCAAAAATTCCAATAATTAAAAATAAATCCAAAAAATATAAAAAATTTATTTTTGTATAGCATTCAATCCCTACATAAACTTTAATACTCAACATTTAACCTAAAACTCACTTAATTAACCAAAAATTAACAAAAAATCAAAAATATATTTACCTCATTTTTAGTCGATCCGGAAGGAGATCGAAGAAATCGGAGGTAGATCTGAGAAGCTTGGAAGGAGAGGATTCCGACGACACCAGAATTGTGATCAACCAATGCCGGAATCGTCGCCAGCAACCACTGCAACATCCGGCCAAAAACGAACCGAGAACAAGGAAGGAAGGAACGGCGGCGTTGGGAGGCTGCTGGTTGGACGACGATCTGGGCGTGGTCGCATAGTGGCAAGGAGCAGCGGTGGTGAGGCAATGGGCGGTGGTGGCTAGTCTGCTCCGGCGGAGAAAGAAGAAGAAGAAGAAGAAAAAAAAAGAAAAGGTAAGGAAAAAAAAATGTATCCCGAAAAATTTTTATGTTCTTTTTTTTATAATAATAATAAAATACTAATATAAAAATCAAATTAACTCTCTCAACCTTAAAAATATATACAATAAAGACAAAATAATAATTAGCTAACGATTTATTTAAAATAAAATTAACACACTTTTATAAACAATAATTAAAATAATTCTCGTCACCAAAAATTTAGATTTAATTTCACTAAATAACAATCTCAATATTATTAAAATATTTATTAACATTGCAAGTCTCGAAAATATATTTTAAAATTTTAAAAGAATAATTCGGGTGTTTACAATTATAATGTTGATTTTTACAAATAAAAAATAATTAGAAAAGTACTTTAAGGGATAAATAATGTTGATCACCATTCCCATTCCATTGTAAACCGATTTTCTTTTTTAAATTTTCATTCTATTTTCCAATCCTTTCCATTCATATTTTGATTATGATTCTGGTGTTTGTGATATTCCTTAGGCCCATTGCCAATATCACATGAACCTATTTGGTCACACATTTAGAATGGACTTAAAAACAGTCTTTCGATTTTCCATGTCTATATTCAACAAATCATATACTAGCAATTTACCTTAGTTAAAATTCCTTACTCACTCTTATATATATATATATATATATATCCTAGATGGATTTGAATAAATACATATGTTTTAATTAGATTAAAACAAAAGTTATTTATTTACTTTCAAACTCTAACATATTGAGCATATCATCGTAAAAAAATTGATTGATTGTACTTTAAATCTTCAATTTTAGACTCAAAATGATGTAACTCTTGTAAAACAGTGATGCAATTTGTATAGAACTAGGTATAGATCAATTTATAAGAAGGTCTCTAATTTGTTATGGGTGTAATTAGATTGTTCAATTTTTTTTAAAAAAAAAGAGAGAATTGCAAAAAAAAATTTGTTTATTACGAATTATTAGTTTTTTATTGGGATATATATAAGAAATGGATTTTTTGATATAGACATAGAATAGATGTTCATGGATAGACAGACATTCCATTGATTCATAATTTTGTGGCTGAAAAAGCTTGTCGATCCAAATGAATTATTTTTCTGGTCTTTAATTCTGAATAAAGTAAAGTAGCTCCTAGATGGGAACTACCCCTTTGATGGGTGCCACAATGGCTCTATTTTTGGTATTCCTATCTATTATTTTGGAGATTTATAATTCTTCCATTTTACTAGACGAAATCTCAATGATTCTTCCATTTTACTAGACACTAAGTCAACCGAGCTATTACAATCACACTACTAGTATGACTGGCCCCGAGAAACTAAGTCAACCGAGCAACCGTAGCCACACCACTCTCAACCATAAATCTCAATAAATCATTTAATCATTTCATACATATATCATTATATCATAACCTAGCATCTAGCATACAACAGTCTTAGTGTAGTCCACTAGGTAGCACGTTCTACGACTATCCTCCAAAACATCATTTCATTAATAAAATAAATAAATCATATTAAAA
>CATIWM010528116.1:0-19609 GCA_949671775.1 Mallotus repandus | reverse complement strand
TATGTAATTTTTATTACAATTACCAATTTTTAATTATATTTACTTAAAATTATTATTAATATACATTACAATTAAATGATACTAAAATTATATAAATAAGTTTGTTCGCGAGCTTGTTCGCGAACATCTTAAACGAGCCTGTTCATGAACATATTAAACGAGCTTGTTCGCGAACATCTTACATGAGCCTATTCGCATGCTTGTTTAATCATAAACGAGCCTGTTCGCAAGCTTGTTCACGAACATCCTAAACGAGCTTGTCCGCGAGCCTGTTCGCGAGCTTGTTCATGAACATATTGACGAGCCTGTTCGCGATCCTTAACGAGTCGAGCTTTGAGGTGTTTGAGCTCTGTTCATTTATCTTTCGAGCCTCAAAATCTTATTTGGACTTTATTCATTTAACTTAACAAATGAGCTCGAACGAGCTTTTAATCCAAACCTCAATAAATCAGTTGTCTCTTAATTGTGTTCTTGCTTTTGTTTTTTAGTCTCCTTTGATTTTCTTTTAATTCTCAAATTTCATCTAAGTCATTCAAAAATTCCAAGTCACCCCTCTAGGACTTTTCAGATTTGTAATTTAAAATATTAATTCTAATAAAAAACTATATATATATAAATTTAATATAATCATTTTTAATTAAAATTGTTTATTAATTGAAAATATTTTAATAAAATAATTTATTTTAAAAAAGACATCATAGGTTGAATAACTTGATTTTTAGGATAAATATTTTGGCATATTTTATATATTATTTTTAAAATAATAAAATTTTAACAAAAATTTCATTATATGTGTTGCAAATGATAATTATATTCTTTTTTGAGAAAATTTCAAAAAATATCTGTTTGACCATGCTCGTTTCTTTTATTGTCCCGCACTTTTTATTTTTTCAAAAACAATTTTTATGCTTTCACCTGTCTATCTTTTATGTTTTAAAAATATCATTATCGACGTTTTTTTATATTTTCTCCTACTACTGAAGCTAATCGACTGGGAAAAAAAAAAAAAACTGAATTGATGAAGAAAGCTCGTGAACCTTTCATTTTAAGTTGCTCTCGCTCAAATTAATTCAATGATAACTCAATTTTTTTTTCAACCTTTCTCACCTTCTTTGTTCCTAGGTTCCTTTTCTCTGCTTCTCATGCGATTAGGGTTCACCATTGCTTTTCAGATCGAAGCTCCAATTTGAAGAAGAAACCACTGCTTTTCTATTTTGATTGAAGATGATTATCCTCAGCAGAGAAGGTGATAAGCCTGATAACTTAATTTTTTTTCCAACCTTTCTCATCTTCTTTGTTCCTTTTCTCTGCTTCCTACTCGATTAAGGTTCGCTGCATCGATTCATCTTTTTCTTCTCATTCCTTCTTGCTATTAATTTTTGGAGTATTTGGATCCATTTCATTCTTGAAATTTAAATCTTTTGTGTGTAATTTCATCATTTCCTAACTTTGAATGAGTAATTAGATCAATTTTTTTTAACTTGAATTTTGAGCAATTGGATCTGCAGTGTGTATATATATATATATATATATATATAATTTTGCTTTCCTTCTCGCATGGTTTTTAGTGGCAGCTTTGTTGGATCTGCTAGAAAAGTGGCACACTCTTGGTTGTTTTTTTGATGAGATATCTCGTTAACATGAATTTGACAAATGTGACTGGCTGTTTTCAATGCAATAACTTACGATCATCTGCTTCTTAGACTCGATCTGAGTACAACTGATCACCATATCATGTTTCTGTGATCTTTCAGCCATTATAATATGGCTAATTGATGCTCTGGCCTTTCTTATTACCGTTTTTTACCTAAATCCTTTCTTGTAGTTCGTTAGATAAATTTACAAGGTTGGACGCTTTTGTCTTATTTTGTTTGTTTAATGGTGCTATTATGCTGCATGGTCAGATAGGTATCCGGACCAGTCGTCGTTGCAGATGGTGTGGCTGGTGCTGCTATGTATGAATTGGTCCGTGTTGGCCACGACAACTTAATTGGTGAAATTATTCGTCTGGAATGAGATTCTGCTATAATTCAAGGTTCTCTACTATTTTAATTGAAAATTTGAAATTAATTTTTATATTTTGAATTCTCTACAATTCAAGGTTCAACTCTTATAAACTATCTACTATTTCAATGCTAAGTAGATTGTTTCACTTTCATCACAGTTCCTCAAGCCTATGGCAGAAACAGTACATTGGCATTTCATCTTCACTTTTGACTGGACATGCATCAATAGGAAAACTACACTTCTTCTGGAATTCTCTTTTGCTTTTCTCACCGTAGTTTATTCAATGAATGTTATTTTCATTTTGTTTACTAATACACTATTTTCAAATGTCCTCTTCTTCATGACCTTGATCGTAAGAGCTTTGCTGCTTTAAGCGCAATTTTATCCAAAATGATCACACTGCATTCTTGCATTGTGTTTTCAGCGGCAAAGATCAGCTGCTACCAAGTAAAGAGGAAAGTCAAAGACTTCACCAAGCGCTGTGTAACTGTGAGAATCGTTAGTTTGAGGATAGTAATCATTTTCTCTTCTTGGTAGGATAAACTCTCCCTCAATCCTTCCCTCTTCCCCCTGCCCTGCTTCCTATCATTTCCGTTCATAAAAAACTAGTTGAAGCTGTTGTTTTGAGTTTTTTTTTTTAATATTGGTCACAGTTATGAACTTCTGGCAGGAAAATGAAGTAGATTTGGTGACTATAATCAAGGGTGCTAGTTTCTATCGTCGAGGAGTATGCCATGACTATATTTCTGACTACATACAGCCATCCCTTCCTGAATTCAAAAAGATATATGAATCAAACAGGTTTACTATTTCACTGTCTTACAGTTACAAATCTTAATTTTGTCACCGACAAAAAACAAACTTTTAACATCTTAAGACATTTTTTTGTTTGACATTAGCATGGAGAATAATTCACTTCAACTTTATATCAAGCACTATGCTTGTAATATGAACCTTTTGCTGTATACTTGCAACATAATCTTTAGCAAAGAAATAGTTATAATAATTATAATAATAATAATAACTAGTTGTTGTTGTAGTTGTAGTGGTATTAGAGTTAGATACTTTAGTATTTTTTAACTAGGTTAATTTCTATTTTACCTAAACTAAGCAATATAAATACCTTTTTTTGAAATTTTTGTCAATGTTTTATCAAAACATAATTAAAAATGATATAATTAATTTTTTTACCTTCTAAGTATTAATTATGACCATAAAAAAAATGGCATATAGAATTTATTATAATAGAAAATTGCTAAAGTTAAAAATATTGATCAAGTGATGTATATTTTATCAAGAAAAAAAAAAGAAAATTAACATTAGAAAATATTTAAAAGATGATGTATAATTGCTCAAATATTAATTAAGGTGGTAATAAATTACAAATCTATTGAAATTACAATTTCGGATTGAGGGTAATATTTTTATTAAATAGAGAAAATAAATATATATCTTTTGAATTAAGAGTATGAAAACTGTTAAATATATATATAAAGGGTATGATTAAACAATAGTTCATATTGGAGCAAATAGATGACTATTTACAATAGATAGTATCCAATATCCAACATTTAAAAAATCATTAATAAAAAAATGAGAGTTACTTAAATATAATAAGAACACATCATAATATATACATCAAAATGGATGAATGAAGCAGTGACATTAAAGATTTCAAAAGAACTAAGAAGATTATATATTATACTATTAGTATACAATGTATCAAAAAATATCAAAATATTATGGAAAGATCAACTAAATATGATGTCTAAAGATTTCAAAAAGATGCGCAAAAACTTGATTGAAATTCTGATAATATATTTACAAAGATTTCAAAAAAGGCAGTCTGTATTTTGCAAGAGTTCCAAAGCTTAAGGGGCTGTCAAGTTTGCAACATAAGACACAGGTGAGAAGATGGTCTCCTCTGGTTGATTCCTATGTCAAATTAAATGATGATGCTGCTATTTGTCAAGCAATTTCGAAAACTGGTTTGGGTTGTGTTGTCCGAAATAAATTTGGTGAAGTCCTGACCTCTGCATGTAGTCCTCTCCTTTCTCAATCTTCAGTTGATTCTGCTGAGCTTCAAACGATTTTCTTTGGTTTACATTTTACTGTGGAATGTGGCTTTTCTGTCCAAATGCTGCGAACAAGTATGGAGTGTCCTCGGTCTCCATTGGGTTCTTTGATTGAGAATATTAAAGACCTGGTTTGTTTCTATGTTTGTTAGTGTTAGTTTTGTTTTTGCCCCTAGAGTGTGTAATAATGTGGCTCATCAGTTAGCTAAATAGGCTACCTCCATTGATCAATATCTGTTTCTTTTGGAAGAGGTTCCTTCTGCGATCCTCCCGTTTGTTCTAGACGATTTGGTTTCAGTTTAATTCTAGCCTTGATGGCAACTTTCAAAAAAAAATTCTTATAATATATGTAATTATAAGTGTTTAATCTTACTTATAAGCCCAAAAAATGATGTAAACAAGAAAGTCTTGATGAGTGCATAAAGTTGATTAAGAAATACAAATACGCATACACAATCAATTTGAATTAAGATTTTTTTTTTTGGTTGACAGAACTATATGAACAAGAAATACATTTTTATATTGAGCATTACTTGCTAATACAAATTAAAAGGAATGATACTTTAGCAACTTCAAGAGTTGTTGTGATAATCATATACTTTAGCAACTTCAAGAGTTGTTGTGATAATCATGCTAGAATGTAGGAGATTGCATTCTTATCAAAAGAAATAAAATAAGAAACAGTAAATACAAATTTGGTAAAATCATATCTTTGAAATAGAATGGAAGTTAACTAATAGTATGAGGGTGAGATTAGACCGTTCTTTCAATATATTTCTATTGAAAGTAGAAAATAAAAAGAAAAAAAATTATAACATAGGACAAATTGATCATACAACATAATTTATCGAATAATTGCATTAGAGCTCTAATTAATGTGTTCCCAAATTTGGCCGAAAAATTATGATTCACAAAAATATAATATTTGCTATGAAAAAGGAGTGTTTTTTTTGGACGTATACCTATGTAACACAGACACGAAAACGGACACAAAGAAATAATATTTCTAAAAAATATATAAAATAAGACATCAAGGTTAATTTATAAATAATAAAAGTGTAGGAGTCCATTTATAATTATAAAAAATTATAAAGATCAATTTATAAATATGAATTACATTCAATTCATAATCTATTTTTCATGGTATATGTTAACTATATTTACAAGACCAAAATTTTTTTACAACTCAAATATCAACCAATTTCCATATCATCCGATAATCGTAAATATAAGAATAATACAATTAATCATATAGAATTTTCAATAACAAAAAACTATTTTTCCATTCCATTATATTCGAAATTCAACAAAAAAAAAATCATGCACTCATTAGCAAAATTAAAATGTACGGACTTTTTCACACTGTTGATTAGTAATTTTAAATATACCAATTTATAAATTCTTATATATATATATATCCATGTATTTTAATATTTAAATGTTTTCCCCATATTTTCGTTTTTATGCAATTTAGAAGATGCCAATGTTCTCATTAGAAATGCATAAAATTTAAGAATATGAATTTTTTAATAATTATTAATCGTGTAAAAAACATTTACTTTAAATTATATTTATTTTATTAAAAATGAATATATTGATGAAAAATCAAATGTCAATTACTTGGTATAAACTAGCGTATGTACATATATATGACTCGTTAAGATCATACATATATGACTCAGTTGCATCATTCTGCCCAAACACCTTCAGAATCTTGTCAAGGCAATTCTTGTGTGAATGAAAATCGCCATGTAAATTGCTTTCCGAATAATAATATGCTCCATTGTTTGCTCTCCAGATTCTAGTAATTTCAACAGCAACGATTCCTATTTCAAAGAACTTCAGTAAACAGCAATAACTCAGTAAGTCAATTGCAATAAACATACATTTGCATTGGATCCTATTCAAATATGGGCAATAACACATCAGAAGAAATTTTAGCCAAAATCGCCCAAATGGCTAGATATAATTATAAAACGAAACAAAAGCAAACCCCCTTGAGCAACATAATTAAATGCCAGTTCCAAAAGTTCCTGAGGAACCTGCAACATCCTCTAATCTTAGTGTCGTTGCTAATTCTTCAACTGTTTTACCTTTATCTGCTGAGCCATCTACAGCCCTATTCAGCCTTTTTAACCAGATGTCATAATCAACTGGATAAGGGGTTCCACAAAGGCTATCAATATAATCAGCGAATGCTTTTAATAAAGCTGAAACCTCACCAAGCTGCTGCTGAATCAACCGCTTTGCCCAGCTTCTTTCCCTCCATTGCAAGGCAGATTCAATAGAATCCTGCTGCTGCATAGTCCCTCCGCAAACAAAAAACAGGAGATAGATAAGGCTTTCAGTATCAGATGAGGGACAAAGCTTCCCATGCTGAAGCGCATGTGATGAAGAGAACTGCAGATTTATCCCTGGGCTGTCTCTGTCTTCCAGAACTCCACGTCCCCAGGATACTGGCACATACAAATGTCTGTTACTTGGCCCCTGGGGATCAATGACACGTATTATGTTCTCAGGACAAATATCACCATGTTGAACGCCAGCCAATGATGCACCTCTGAGAGCGGCTAGGCAGTCTCGGCAGCAGCGAACTGCCTCCTCCGAGGAGAATGAACCATCCTGAGCAATAACAAAAGAGAGTTGATCCCCAACTGGAGATGTCACAAGGATTGGGGTTCCACACCATGGATGATCACAACGCCCCGCAGGGCTCTGCTTTGTGCAGGGACCAGAATGCAAAATTCTGCCTGAGCAAACGATTTCTGGCAAATATTTGCTTGTGATTCCTCGCTGCTTCAAGATGTTTAGTACTTTTGTTTGCCTCTGTACTTGGTACCACAAGCTCATATCTTCCCAGGATGGCTCCAGCTTACAAGGGTGGGCACCCACATATAAATTTAACAATTCTGTTGGATAGTCCAGAGAAACAGCACTGTATAGAAAGTAGTTCCCTCCAATGAAAGAATCTTGTATTTGGAAACTCTTATGTCCCTGCTGCTGCTGGTCATCCAATAGCAATATTTCACCCTGCCTAAGTTTCAATCGGGCTGTTTGCTTTCGAGAGGTGTCGTCATTTTGATTAAGTTCTACAATCTCTCCATGGTGTGATGTCTGTTGAAAAGGTACCAGAGCATTTTCATTTTCACCAAGGCATCGCTCTATCCTACGCTTTTGAAGACGAAGACTATGATCTGAGGCCAATGAGGCTATTGATTTCCTTGGAGGTCCATTCCACTGGACAATGGAATAGAAAGTTGCCAGAAGAACTTGCAGAGTTCCTAGGTCCCCCCAGTTTGCATTACCTAGCTTATTCCACACCCGATCAACAGAGGAGACCCCAATTTCAGCATGAAATTTGATCCATTCAATCACAGACTGATAAGGATTAGTTGACTTTAGTTCAAGTCTGCTAAGATCTCCACCAAGCTTTACCACACCCCCAAATTTCGAATCAAAAACCAAAAGGAAAACAGAATCCCTCCCATCTGTGTTGAGCTTGCTCAAGCTCCTAGCAAGAAGTATATGGATGCCATAGAAGAGGGCTTCACAGATGCAGCTGGCAGATAATTTTAATTCATTATTTGATAATATATCTGGTCTAAATAAGGCAAACTCCATTACTTGACCCCAATGAACCTGCGGATCATTTCCATTTTTTGTTATCAAAGCTAAACCACGAAGCTCTTCAAGCCTTCCCTTTGATATTGCCTTCTGTACAGTATAAAACTTTGATCCAGGACGATAGGGACAAGATAAGAAGCATGGCAATGGCCCACTTTTGCGCCAAAATGTACGCCATACACCATTCACAATAGCATGGAGAAAATCTTCTAACGCAAAATACTCATCCTCTTTTGAATCATTTGATGCATAAGGAGAGCATGGCATACGACAAAGTTGCTGAAATAGGACCCCTTCCAAAGCTAAATCAAGCTTGCACAGTTCATCAATTGAGAAGGGGGACCTGAAAGACTGCTCCTTATTGGTTGAATCTACTAGTAAATTTTCAGAAACCCAATCCTCAAGGCTTTGTTTAAATAAATCAAAATCAACAAGTCTCCTTGCACAGTCTCTTAGTGCCTTGAGCGTTCTTCTAGAAGTAGGAAAAAACTTGCTTGAAGCAGAAATACTAGACACACTACGAGTGGAGATAACTGCATATTGGAAATCCACATGTTATATTAACTATGAAGTCCAACATTTAGCAGAAACAAAGCAAAATTTTGCAATATATTTTCGCAGAAAGGTTCGTAGACATGATATATATTTTTTCAGAAAGGTTTATACACTAATAATGTGGATAGCAAAAAAATTACAAGAAGAAATCTGATTGACTGACAATTAATATGATACTTTATAAGTTTTCATAGCATTACTGTTGATATATAAGCTCAAAAGAAAGTGCATAGAAAACACATTAGAACATGCAAAGATTTGCAGTTGCTTTCCCAACAAGCACATCTTTGTACATTTACGTTCATTTGTGGATTTGCCTTTTGTTGCCTTAAGTCCAAATGATACTTTTTCTTCTTGTTTTTCTTTTTTCTTTGTTACTTAAATTTGTTTTCTTCTGAAATTATGCAACTGAATATTTTTGGCCCATCAGATTACATTATATATTTATAGTTCAAGCTTCTCAATCCAGCTATCCATCATCCATAGTGACCATTGAATTTCACCACATGATTTCTTTTTATCAAAATAGGTCACAAAATGTCATCTTCAGCAATCATTTCATAATTATAGTAGAATTAACACAAATGCAAATCAGATATCAGTAAAATAGCCAGTGGCCTTTCCTATTCTGAAGCTACATTACCGATGCCCTACCATCTATATCCAGTTATCCACTCAGCACTCACTATAGCTTCCAATGCTGTAGCACAATAACATGTGCTTATAATGAAGGCATTAACAAATGATAGTAGGTTCCTTAAATCAAGGGTAAATAAAAAGTTATATTGATTTGGAATAACTTAATTCCAATTCCATTTAGCTTTCTTTGGGAATCAACTCCAAAAAGCATTTAATTATGTTTAAGGTTTAGGTTCAGTTTGGATTTATAATTGTTCTGCTTGTAGTTCTTTTCATTAGTGATGGATTCTGCCCTACCGAGGGTGGAGTGACCAAAGGTTTGAGAATTAAAGAGAAAGTTTATCATATATTGATATACCAATTCAAAAATTAATTGCAGTTTTACTAAATAGGATTACGTGATGCAATATTAAAAACCCTGGGAGTGATGCGGAAGGGTGGAACCTTGTGATGTCTAGGGACTTCCAAGTGTGATGCTCACAACCAACTTAATTTTTCCATTATTATACTCTACAATAGCCAGACAATTATATATATATATATTTTTACTATTTCAGTGCTAGAATACCCTTGGTTATGAATCTAACCTAAACATTGAGTTCTACAATCTGTATTATGTCGCAGGATTCATTTTAGTCTGTACCATACAAATAGTCCACACAAGAAGGCTTCTTGGCATTTTCTGTTACATTTAACCTACTCATATAAAACTTTTTGATATAACCTTAACAACTCAAAAAGAGAGATTTGTAATCCCTAAGTAGCTGCCCCAACCAAGTGAAATATTTCCATCCAATCAACGACTAATCATTGCAAATGTTTATTCCACAAGCATTTGTTGTGGGCACTGCTTTTAGTTCTTTTTCTCTCTGTTTCACTTGTGATGGTTAAGACAAATTCTGATCCAACTTGCAAGTATGTCAAATGACCTTTTTCTCTTCAGTCAGAAAGCAGTTGCACTGTCTTACCATATAGATATTGATGCTTCCCTTGGGCTCGTCTTCAATTAGATGAACTAGGTTTTACTCAAACTCTTGCAAGATAATTCCTAAAAAGTCTCTGGATTTGTAAAAAGCATTTGCAATTAAATGGCTGTCCAACATGCCCGGGGGACTGAATAGAATATTTCAAATATTCTGTCCAGTGGAAAATTACATATGCTAAGAAAATAAAGAACGTTAGTACTCTAACAATAGCACTCTATGCAACCAAGAACAAGGATCCAAACAATTACCCTTAAAACTTATTCTCAACCTTTTTTTTGGGCAGCAAGGGAACCAAAGGTATTGTCATAGGCATATTCCTCCAATTGGCCATGGTATCTAGAAGGCTAGACCTTCCTACCTAGGCAGCGGTGAAAATGGCAACTTAAAGGAGGGACTTGTAGTTTGAATATTAAGTTCAACGCACTGTTTTGCTAGAAACAATTAAGTATTATATCCTAGAATAGAAAATAAATAAAAATAATATATTAACATGGGAATGAAGAAAAAACTTGGAAAGATGGGCTTTGACATGAGGAACCAATTACATGAGTTCTCAAATGTAAAGTGATTGGAAAATTTTCAGTTGAAGTGGTAGACAATTAAATTTTAGCTGTTGCATGTAGCAAGTATATGGACGAGTGCAAAGAGTAAGTCATGAAAGTCATGAATTATTTGCATTATCACTTTCATCAGCATTTAGATTGGCACCCTCTAATGACTTTAATTTTAATCCCAATCATAATCCTTTGCATAGTCACAATTGCACAAAAATTCCTCCTCTTTGCAGCTTTCAGATAAACCTAAACACAAACCCACTGGAGTTATCCTACTTTATCTTTTGTAGGTTATTTGTATTAGTCTTGATTTGAAAAATGAAGTGGACAAAAAGAAACAAAGTATTTCCCAGAATATTACTGCAAATCAAGTTTGTTTACAGAGATAACAGCCATAAACTCTGTATGTCAAAATATGATTGCAGAAAATCATTATATTGAGTCTGTCAGAGTAATCTTATAGGTTAAAAAAATTCTGAAAACAAGCATTTACATCTCAGAGAAGTCAGAAAACTTATGATTAATTAAAGATTGAAATGATTAAGGAGAAAGTGATGATACTGTATTATTTATCATAAGGTAAATGGATCATAAAACACAAAGTTACACCTAAAGAGAACCAAAAACAAAAACAGCAATATAACTAACCAGAGCTAGACTTCCTGAAACTTCCATCCAAGCTCTGTCCTGGAGATGTATCCTCCAAATCATTTTGGGCAAAACCTAAGCCATAATTGCTTCATTTGTTAGCTGTGGAAAAAGGTCAAGCTTTCACAAAAAATATTCTTCACTGACCAGAATGTGCTAAACTAGAGGTAAAATATACAACACAAATGATGAACTTTAATAACTAAATTTTTTTAGTAAATTGATAATCTATAACGAAGGATAATAACACGACAGAACAATCATTTTCATTGTAAGAAACATTTCTTGAAAGTAAATTGTAGAAGGAAAGGCTATTCGGAGTTGATCAAATCGCTTTCAAGTCCCTTAAATTTGGAGTGTATGAGTTTTAATAAACACTTCATAAAATATCCGGGGTTGGGAGTTTAAATGCTCAAAGAGTCAAGGTCAATTACTTCACATAAGATTACATGAATAATCCAATGTTCAAGTTCAAATCAAAATTTAAGCTTCATAATTGAGGGTTTGATATTTTAACTTCGAGCTCCCAAAAATTTACAATCATTATGCAATTAAATTTCATTAATAAACATAAGCACAAGAGTGTTCAAATCTGCATGCATCATTAACATAAGGCATAACCACACTAAAAGTTCAAACCTTTTAGTTGGAAGCAGTTTTCCTCACAAAAGATCTAGAGATAACCAACTAAACATAGAGAAAATGAGAATTGATGATAAGTAAATAATATAGACGATAGCTCCTATCATTAGATGCTAGAATATGAATAAAATATCTTAAAACTTCCATCAAACCTTGTCTGTGCAATGAGTGTCATGTTCTCAAGAGTCCAAATAATATTAATGGTTCAATTAGAGCATTTGTGATAACATATCAGTTTGCATTGAGATCTTTATTTTGCTTCTATATTAATGTAGAACTTTCTGGTGTCATGAACTAAAATCAAAGAAAAAGGGAAGCTGTGGTTCATCATAGGAAATCAGTTGGGCCAGAAAAGGTAAATCAAATATCCAAGAAAACACAGAGACACAAATCTAAGGACAATCGGAATCCATATATAACAGTTGTAGATAATGCCATTTGTTTAACATTCAAAGAAACTGAGCGTACACCGATTTCCAATAAATGGAAGTTCAGTTAACTTCAAAGAAAAGTAGCCAACATACACACGCGCAGAAATCAACAATGTGGTTCACAAATATCAGCCAAAAATGCTCACCCAATTTCATAGCGGGTGCAGGACGCCGGACAAACTGTGAAATCTTAATCTGCAGATCTTTGGGGACTTCAAATCAAGCATTATTCAGCGCCACCCGGGCAATGCCAAATGACACACTGCAAAAGAGGAACCATATGGAACCATAACAAAGGGGATATTATCAAGAGATTATTCACTGAAGAAAAGAAAAAGGAAGACACACGAGAACTCTCGGGGACCAAAAACTCTGAAAGAGGTAGAGACAAGCATATATAAGGAGGGAAATGTGTTTTTAACTCTTCGACGGACCGGCACTTGAAGCTGTGGATCTGATGTTTGAAGGTCAAAAAAAAAAACTCTCAGTTTGGGAAAAGAGCCGACGGAAGTGATGGGTTGATTGTTTAAAAACTAAACTAACAAACAAGAAAAAACTAATTCTTCTTCTAATACAACAGCAAAGTACAACAAACGACAATGCTTTTCTATAATAAAGCTGAAACAAAGAAAAGAAAGCAACTTTTTTTTTTTAATTTTATTATTAATTATTTAAGTGTCCCCATATCACAGGCACAGCTCTTCTTTGGAAGTCTGTCCAAAAAAAAGCTCTTCTTTGGAAGTTGGTGGTCCACTCAGTCACTGACGAATGATGTTTATTATTATTATTATTATTTTTAAATAATGTGATTATTAATTTTATTGGCCAAATGCATAATTGCACTCTCAAATTTTATTCAATTAAATTCTTGCACTCTTCAAATTTTATTATATTCTATTCAACATTTAAATTCTTAGTAACTAACTCATTTGTGTTTAATTTTTATTTGAACTAGTTTAATCTTAGTAAAAATAAATAATAATTTCATTTAAATTAAATGTATATAATTAATTTTTATAATTCATAATAAAATAAATATTATTTTAAATTATAATTGGTAATTAAATAATTGTAATATTTATAGCTATAATTTTTTTAAAAAAATTATACGAATAAAATTTATATTTTAAGGCTCATTTTAAATAATTTTTATTAATAATTTTAATAATGAATAAATCAAAGATAATAAATTATTAAATATTACTATGTGCTATTCTTAAATAATTTATATAGCTACAAAAATATTATAAAAATATATAAAATTTATTTGAAAATAAATTCTACCTTAATATTTATTTAATATACTAAGAATAACAAGTAATAAAATTTACTAAATAGTTCATATTTATCAACTACCAACTATCAACTATTAGTTATAAACTATCTGCGACCATTATCAGCTATCAACTATTACAAACAATTAAA
The DNA here is from genome assembly GCA_949671775.1 of Mallotus repandus. Lineage (NCBI taxonomy): Eukaryota > Viridiplantae > Streptophyta > Magnoliopsida > Malpighiales > Euphorbiaceae > Mallotus > Mallotus repandus. The sequence continues at coordinate 6,023 of CATIWM010528116.1, read as the reverse complement.
TCAAACAGACTTTCTTAATCAGAGGGCTTCTACAATACCCTGAGGGCATAGATCCCTTTAATTTTTTAGTCATTGAATTAAGACTTAAATTATAGACTATTAGATTGAAATTAAAAAAAATTAGACTTACAACATGTAGATAAGGTTACCTTCATAATTAACAAAAATATTTTCTTACAAAAACTTTTTTTTCCCGATCCAATTTATCACTTATATTTATAACATCATTCTTTTTAAAAATAATAGACTAAAACATACTAGATGGTGGACCATAAAATAATAAATAAAAAATATACCAAAGAATATAAATTTCACAAATTTTTCAAGTGGTTAACCACACAATATCACAAAATATCAAGTAGAAAGACAAAAGAGCATATATTTTACTAAATTTTCATATTATAGAAAATTCATAATAAAAGGATACATGGTTGACTACAAAATGATATAGATTGACTTTAAAATGATATAAGTTGACCACATGCTATCAAGAAAAAAAATTCAGTTGACGATAGAAAATCAATCTTCAAAAATTTGATATTTATTTTTGCAAAATTAATTTTATGATCTAATTAGTTTTTGTAAAATTAACAACAAAAGTATTTTAATTTAAAAAGTGTTAAAAGATTAAGAAATTAGACTGGAGTAAGTTTGAATTTTCAATAATTAGTAACAGTATATGTTTTAACTTGATTTGTTATATTTAGGCTCTCGACATGTCTTACAAATAAAATTCATCCTCAAACTTTACAAATAAAATTCTAATTTAAGTTAAATTAGAAAGTTATAAGAAGTTAATTGATAAAAAAAACTATAAGTGCAAATTATAAATTTTAGAAAAAAATTAAAATTAAAATTAAAATTTTTAAAACTCTAAATTAAATCAGCAATAAATAAAAATTCTTATTTTTTAAAATAGTTTTTCTCTAATTCTTTTGGGATCCAAATATACAAAATAATAATATTTTTTAAATAAAACATTGTTAGAAGTTAATAAAATCATTGTAAAATTTTTAGAAGATGAAAACGCCCTACAGGTGAATAGGGCTAAAGAAATTAAAATAAGGATTAATGAAGTTTAAAGAAAATTAAAGAAGATTAAGAAGAGTAGAGATTGAGACACTTGATTTAAGGAGTTTAGGATTCTCAACCAATTTTACATCTCTACATAACTTATCCCCAAATTAGGATTTTCAATCACTCACCGCAGTCTTATTTCCAAGATTGATTACATAAGAGTTTTTCAAGGCTCAACTCAAACCTTTACAAGAGTTTTTTTTAAGGCTCAACTCAAACCTTCACACAAATGAGTTTTTCTTGGCTAAACTCAAACCACAATAAAAACCCAAGTGTTTTCAATTGGCTAACACTGAAACCATACAACAATAGTAGATCCTCACTTCCCTTTTTCTAACCCAAGAAAGAGATGAAGAAGAGGCCTAACTCTAACACACAACCACACTCAATAAATCGAAATATAGAAGAGAATTAATGAGTTTTACAAATCCTAAGAATAAATTGAATGCTCAATGAAAGTGTGTAACTCTCCGAATGAAGTTTTTAAAGGTGTATTTATATAGAGGACTTAAAATCTAGTTGTTGGAGGCCATGAATTGCATCCCCTAGCTCCACCATTCTTTATTTAATGAAAATCAGCTTTTTGTAGTCGAAACGTCACTCACAATCGTGAGTCATAAAACATATGACTGTTGGGGCTTCAACTAGTTGTTAGAGAGTTGCTAGGACTGCTGCTCACGATCGTGACCTGCTCCTCACGAGCTGCTCACGACCGTGAGTAGCGCTAGTGAGGGGCGCAAACCCTTGGCTCAATTTTTGTTCTCTTCAGGCTCCTGCTCATGACCATAGCTCCCGGTTGAAGGGGAGCTCGTGAGGAGCACCTTTGGCTTGGAAAATTTGACTTTTGTGCCTCCAAATACATAATTTTGATCCTAACTTATAAACACACTTAAATATAAATGTTAGCAAAAAAATTAATTGTTAAACTTGAAACCAAGGTTGTTTTGAGATTGATCATGATTTTGATCATGCAAAGGGTCAACAATCTCCCCTTTTTTACTTTAACAATCAATTTTGAATGATAAATAAAAAAAATTACAAAGTGTATAAGTGTACATTTATCCTTAATACTCCCCCTCAATCATATACAGAGGATTTTTAAAATTTCCCCTTCAATAAATGCTAAATAAGTCAAATACCATACATCATTCAAAATACCATATTTCTTTGCTCCTTTGACAAAGTTAAAAAGGGAGGAAATAAAATATGAAAAATAAGTCAAATGAATATTAAAAAATATCAATTTCTTTCCCCTTTTATAAAGCATAAACTAAGGCATTGAAAGAATAATCATGCCAATTTTTCTCCTCTTTTATAAGATACTAATTGAATAATAGGCATACCATTTTAAAAGATGATATCAATTAAAATTAAAAATTGATACCAAGGGGTTTTAATATCAATTGAAAAGGGATGAGAGAATAGCATATCAAAAGTAAGTAAAGTTTGAAAAGCATTTTGATCATGCAAAAGTGAAATTCTTTTTGGACAACTTGAAGTTTGCGTATTTATTGACAAACTATAGAGCTTAGTTTATCAACAAGTTGTAAATACCAATTGTTGTCAAAGGAAATGAAAAATAAAGTATATGACTATCATACATCAATGAATTGGCAATAGCAACTATGATTGTCAATATATAGTTCAAAGAGAGTGTATAAAATAAAATACCAAGTAAAACAAATGATTCTAAATGAATATGAATTTTGAATAACAATGAGAATCATTTTAATCATGCAAAGGGTCAAATTCTCTTTGAACATTTTAATGTGTGCAAGTTTATTGATAAGCTAAGTAAATTAATTTTATCAATTTATTAATAACTGGCACATCATAGTAAAATTCATCAAACAACCTTTTGAATCCAAACCTTATTGGGTCTAGGTTTGTGGCTTTCAAAGCAGTGCATAAATAGAAGGTTGAGATGAAGTTTTTTTATTGTAACACACATTATTAGTGTGTCCAAATTTCATGCAATAAAATCATTTAGTTTTTAAAAATCTATTTTGCCTACCAACCTTTGAAAATGAATCATGGCTAAGGTGGTTGATGGCTTTCCTAGACATAAAAGGTCTAATATGAATATGCAACTTACAATCACAACAATGTATAATTTTTTGAGGCCTAATGTGCATATGTGTGTGCCTCTTATTGTGATACATATATGCATGATAGGGCTGAGGTTTCTTGCCTTTAGCTTTGAAACCTTAAGCCTTGGGAATATTATATTAGCCTTTAGAGGCTTTCCCTTGACATTTGGATTCTTAAGACTATTAGTCTTAGAATCTTGAGCTTTAGCGCTTTCACAAGAAATTAAGGATGAAGCAAGAGTAGGTTTAACAAACTTAGGGAGACTTGATGATGTAGAGGCTCCATTAGAAAAACCAAGTCCGTATTTCAAACTGTGAGACCTTTGACTATCTAGGAGATGATCAAGAGTCTCTTTTCCTTTTTGAAATTTAGAAATGGTGCCTTTAAATTCTAAAATCTTTTTTGAAAGCAACTCATTTTCTTTCTTAACATTGTTAAGATTTTCTTTTAAAGAGATAGATATTTTCAAATCAAGAGTTAATTTTTCATTTGATGAACTAACATTTGAAAATTTTAATTTCAAATCCTCAAAGCTCTTGGATAACTTTAAAAACTTATGTTTACAAAACTTTTTCTTTGAAAGTAATTTTTGACACTTTAAAACTAATTTTCTCACTAAAGAGCTCTCATCATCAAGATCCTCATTATCATCAAGCTCATCATCACACAAATCATCACAAGAAAAATTAGACAAGAGAGGCACCTTAAATGCACTCTCTAATGCCATGAAGCAAAGGTTTGATGTCTCTTGTTGCTCCTCCTCCATCTTAGATTCGGATGAGTCATCCTAAGTGGTTTTGAAAGCTTTTCTCCTCTCCTTTGCTTCTTTATGCTTGTGCTTGAGCTTGGGACATTTTGAATGTGACCGGGTCTCTTGCACTTGAAGGATATAACTTCCTTGGCCTTCTTAAATCCACCTCTCTTAGATTCTTTATGCTCGCTCAAGTTTCTCTTTCTCAAGTACTCTATGAAGTACTTAGTGAATGATGCAATCTCCTCATCATCTTCACTTGAGTCTTCAAGATCATATTCATCACCTGAGTATTGTGATGCTTTGAATGCAAGGCTCTTCTTCTTTTATTCTTTGCCTTCTTGCTCCTCTTCTCTTTATCTTAAGGTAAGCTCATGAGTGAGAAGCTTACCAATGAGAACATCAATTGAAAGCTTGGAAAGATCATGAGCTTCCTTAATGGAGGTTACTCTTGATTCCCAATCCTTCTTGGGTAGCACTCTCAAGATTTTAGTGTTAACTTCTTCTTTGGAGTAGTGCTTGCTCAATTTCCTCAAGGTTTTCAAGAGGGCATTCAACCTATTGGTCATCTCGGTTATGGACTCATAAGACTTCATCTTGAAGAGTTCATACTTACAGACATGGAGTTGAACCTAAAGGGAATCGATTACACACACCGGAATATAACGGAAGTGTAGTATGAGCACGAAATCGATTAGGATAAATTTCAAAAAATTTTGCTAATGTGTAATCCTTGCATGAAAGGCAAGAATTCCAAAAACTACCAAGATCATAACACATTTAATTTACACAACTAATTTGCTTACATGCTTAATAAACAACATAAATCAAAGATTCACAAAACAACCAAAACACAAAGCATGGCAAGAGACCTACATCTAGAGTTTAGTAACTCTTACAAACTCCGAATGTTGGTAGCACGCTTGATAGGCTTTAGGAAATGGTTGATGAAAATCTACAAGCTCCGAGCTCCCTAAGTGTGAAGCCTCTAGCTTGAAACATACAAGTGGCACCGGAATGACTCCAAGCTTTTGAAGAATATCTACCCGTAAGCTCCTCCTTTGTGGTGACCTGAAAGCTTGCTAGAGCTCCTCTCTTTGCTTGTATGATGTAGGACTTCTTGTTTCCTTTGGATGGATGTAGCCTTCTCTTGTACAACTCTTGCATAAGGGAAGATGACAATGGACTTATAAAGAAATACAACTCTTGTATCTCTCACTCACACACTGAGAAGAAAGAAAAAGAAGAATAAATCTCAACTCTTATTTTTTCTCTTTTTGTGTTAGTATGTCTAAGGAAAAATGGTAAGTTAAGTGTGTAGAGAAACTCCACTAACTAAGTATATGTATGTAAGAGACTAATTTGCATATGTAGAGATTCTCCAGTAACTCAAGCTTGAGTGTAGGATAAGCAATCTCATGCATGTGTTTACTTTTTCACTTTAAGTGTAAAATAAGATACCTTATGCATGTAGAGAATGACCACTAACTTAAGGTGCATGTTTATGACACATCTCCATGGTGTCAACCATGCAATCACATTGCATGTAAAGCAATGCTTATGTGGCCATCATGTCACATGCCTGGTGGCACCTCCTTTAGTAAGTGGGCTTAAGCTTAAGCTTAGGCTTATTTAACTCTTAAATAGGCCCATCTCTACAACATCCACTAATTAGTCTTATGGGCTTTATTTAACACTTAAATAAGGCCCTTCTCACTAATACACTTAATTATTTAAGTCTATCCATCATCCATTAAGCTACATGCATATGGCTCAGCTCATGTTCCATATCCAAACTAGTATTGGTGGCAAATATTAATTTGGTCCTTAAACTTAATATCACATATTAAATTAAATCCAACTTAATATCTAATAGTCCTAACCTTTGAATTAGATTTCAGGATATCCTAGATCCCCGTACAAGCGAAAATCATTCAATTAATTTAATTAATTAATTAAACATTTCAATTAATTATCAAATTAATTATTATCATTGTCAGTGCTACTCTTATATGTGTGACTTATTAGGTTCAAGTCCAAATGGCAATGGAAATAAATAATATTAACTATTAATATTATTGGAAACTCTTTCGAAGCTAAATGT
>CATIWM010528114.1:0-16867 GCA_949671775.1 Mallotus repandus | reverse complement strand
TTTTTGAGTAAGTCTTGAAAACTCAAGTTGTAAGGTTTGAGTTGAGCCTAAAACTCAAGTTGTAAAAATCAATCTAGGGGAACAGATTGTGGTGATTTAAAATTCTAACTTGCGGATAAGTTAGGTGGAGACGTAGGATTATTGAGAATTTGAACTCCTTAAATTTTTGTGTTCATCATTCTTCCTTCTCAACATTCATTCAATTCTTGTTTATTTGTTTTTAAGTTTTGATTTTTATTCGATAACCCTATTCATCCCCTCTCTAGGGCTCTTTCAAATTTAATTCTTGTAATTTTAGACTTTATAAAGACTATTGAAAATCATTGATATAATTTGTGAAATTTTGTGATATGTTTGTAGCAAGTTGTGTAAAAGGTTTGGAAAGTATGTTTTAGTAAAACCAAAGCCAACAGTGCGGAGCTTTACAACACCCTTTAAAATGAATGTAGGAATGAATGAGGAGGCTCCGAAGAAGAAGCCCGAGGTGATAGATAATCCTGAGTTAATTGAGCGTGACCGTGCATAGTTGGAGAGGAGAAAGAGGAAGGAGGAGCATCAAAGGGAGGTAAAAATTTCATCTCTTACTAGCTCTAGTAGTGAATGAATCGATGACACATTATATCCATTTATTTTCTTTGATGCTCGTTGTATATTTAATATTGATCATTGCTATCTTTTAATATAGATTTTTATTTTTTAATGTAAGAATGATGTATTTGAAGAATGCTATTTTTATCATGTTAAGGGGATAGCGCTATATAGAATATACTAATTAAAAAAATAATGTGCATTTGAAGAAATATCCATAGAGATAATATGATAAGCATTTTGATAATTTTTGTAGAGGGTACAATTCAGGTTTTTATGTATATATTATTTATTCTTTTTATATTCAGAATAAAATTTAAATTAAATTTTAATTTAGTAAAAAATTAAAATTGGATGATTTTGACAATTTAATTTGAAACTTTTATAGTTATAATAACTTTTAATTGTATTTAAATTTTTATTTTAACTATTATTTTTTTAATTTAATGTTTGTAATATATTTATTTAAATATGTATTAATTGCAGTTCGCGTAATGTGCAAATTGACGATTAATTTTATATAAATTATGATTCTAATAGTTATTGATTAACAATAAAATTTTTAAAAAATATATTTTCAAATTTTAAATAATTTTGCAAAATCATTTATTTATTTTAGGACATTTCATTGTAAAGGGAGCTGTCGAAGTAAATCGCAGAGCAGATTCCATTATAAAAAAAAAGTGACTGACACGAAGACCTTTCCTATCCAAATAATAATAATAAAAAAAAAACGAATCTGCCTTTCGTGAGAACCAATCAATCAATCTCAGCCATTTGAACATTTATATAGTCGCAGTTATCCACTCACTTTCGACACCAAACGCAGAAAAAAACCTCTACGGCGTTTCTCTCGAGTGGATTTTTGACTTGACTGTTCGGTCTTGATGTTTGGCGGAGGAAGAGGAATGGGCGGTGGAGGAGGAAGCATGTTAAAGGTCGTTGGCAGGAGTGTTGCACGTGCGGGTGTTACTAATCTTCAAGAAACCATATCTTCTTCTTCTAGTACCGGCACTGCCACTTCACCAACTGCTGTTTCTAGGTCGACCCAGAAGCTAAATTCTACCAATAATAATCTTACCTTATCTTCTGCTTCTGGGTCTCACTTCCCTCCTTGTAACGCCCCTGTTTCTGCTAATAATATTAATACTGCTTCTTATTGGCCTTCTTTTGGTGGCTCGTCTTGCGACGATTATGAGTGGGTCTCTGTCGATGGGAGTGTAAGTGAAGAGGAGAAGTCAACTGGGGTTGCGGATGATTTCATTCTTGGTCCTGTTCCTTCTGCTGATGAAGTTCATAGCGCTGTCTCTGCCCTTACACAGTCAGTTCCTTTTATTGATTTTCATTTCATCTTTTTGTTTCTTGAATTTTAGCTAATTCTTTTTGTTCGTTTTTGTTTTCTGTTAATTTTATGGTTGTTTTTGCTGTTGTTGATTAAATTAAAGGAAAATTGCTGTTTTTCTTCATCATTTTTTGATGTTCTTAATATGGCTGCTGTTCGCTACTATATTTCCACCGTATAATTTGCTGATTTTGAGGCTAGACTTAGCGGCGGTTTTCAATTTTTATGCATTCGTTAGCAGTTGGTTGGTAATGGTGCGGTACTTGGCAGTTGTTGGCATGGCGATAATGACAGATTTGACACGCGTCCAAGCTTGTCCTATTAAGTGAAGTGCCTTAATTAGAAATCAAGTTGAATTATGAAGTTTAATCTTACAATCAAATGGTGATAGTGACGGTGACGGTGATGTTTTGGTGCAATTATCAGGTTATCCAATGGGTTACACCTCAGATTGCTTGCATAACACAAGAATTCATTAAATATGGAAATACTTTATGTACCAAGTTAATGGCTTAGAGAAAAAATTCTAACTTTTAAAACTGTGATTGTTGAGAAATATTTATGTATTTTCGAACAGTGGCTGCTGCTAACTATGTCTAGTTTAGTTCTAGTTTTATATAACCACCTTAATTGTAACGTTGGTTAATCAGCAAGAGTGGAAAAGTTACTAACTCTCCATTTATGAGCTAAACAAACAGTATTTTGCTTTGACAGAGAATTATATGTGGATTTAGAAAGAAAGATGGTTGTTATGATGTGAAGAGGATTCCATGTTCATGGGTGAGATGCTATTGAAAGCTTAATGAAGTGGCAAATTAGCTCATCCTATCCTTGTCCTACTCTAAGAGCTAGAGCAAGCCTAAACCAAAAGTCGCATTACATTGAATATTTAGAATGTCTTGATTTTAATACAGTTGAATATTCTTGAGTTAATGTGACACAGTGCTCCTGGACTTATATCTGTGAAAATAGCTCTAATTTTGTAGCTCTGGGGGATGCATCACTTTGTTGAAGATTGGCTCTTTGTGTTCGCGTGTATTGTAGCAAATGTTTAACTAGTGAACCTGCCTGGCTTCATTTTTTAAACGCTGTAGATGAGCCTATATGATCTATCTGTGTGGTGCTTTGAAATGCCATGTCATTTTAAATGTAGAATAGGAATAATTGGTGTGTGAGTTAACAATCATTTCATGTACATTCATATACATGCTAGGTTTAAATGCTTACTGTTCTTCTTTTTTTTTTTTTCCCACTGCAGGGTCTTTGATGCCTCTTCATACCCCAATCAGATTTTGAGTCCATCTGGCATGCTGCGTCATGTCTCTTCATTCGGGTCAGAAGCAGATTGGATAGAGCCCTCTCCATATCTGTCTAACTCAAGAATGTTGCATCCTTATGGTTTTGACAGAGTTTATGATGCTTTCCATTTGCTGCAGCATGAGCCATCTATTAAGGTGATTAATGATGTCAAAATAACGTGAAAACTGTAGTTTTATGGAAGTGGAACCCAACAAGTATGAATTTTTTAAATCCCAGTTCATGGTAGATCTTCTTACATGTCCAGAGACAAAGAAGGAATATGTTTATTTAGTCTTATATAATGTACTTTTACCAGTTTTAATGAGAAAACAGTCAAAGTTGTAGTTATGTTTGTTTCCCTTTTATTTTAGAAAATCTGATTATCTCATATTTCAAAGCCATAACCACCCACCCCTTTTTGTGCAGAGAATGGTCATCTCATTATCTTCTGATGAAGCTATTTGGAATGCTGTTTTGAATAATGACGTGGTTCGTGAGCTGCGCGAAACCTACAATGCAGGTGGGTGTGAATTATTATTGTAGTACACTTATAAGATATGTTTTTGACTTATAATGTTGGGAAAGAAAAAAGCCTTCCGCATTTTTCATCGGCCTTGAAAGTTGATCTTCACAAGTTAAGTTTTCCTTGGAGGTTTGAGCTGCTTCGGTACAGTTAATATATTATATAAGTGCATTTATTGATCTGTCATTTATTGGTTTGTTTAGTATTGGGTTCTTGGGGATAAAGGATCGAACACAGAATCCTATCTTGATCTAATTTTGAACCCTTAACTAGTGCTTTGGGCAGATCCTTGTTTGATCTATATTTTTTGAATATACTCTTTCCTTATTTGAGCAGTTCAAAAGCTGAGAGCAGCTTCTACGTTCTCAGATATTTTCGGTGATGATTGCTAGTTTCTGATGCAGATGAAACTACTTGCCTTTTTATTTTATTTGTATTATCTAATGTCAAACATCACTGGGATAAATTTTTCATGCATGAAATTCACATGATAACTGCAGAAGAAAACAGTACTTCCCCAAGTTCAGTGGCATCAGATGAGACCGGCCATGACTCTAATCCAGCTATGAATGCTGTAATGTGGATATTTCACAGCACAAAAGCAAAATTTATGGAAATGCTCAAAAAAATCTCATCGCTGATGAATGAGTTGTTCAAGGTGCCTGATTTTGAGAACCAAAAAAACAGAACCATGGACCCATTTGAGGAAAGGCTGAGAACATCCTTCCTGCTCTCAGTAATGGTGTTGCTGGTTGTAGTTGTGACTCGAGCCAATAGCGCTTGAGCATAATTTGCCGACATAACAAGCAGTATTCTCCCAGTAGCGGCTTGCTAGTGCTTCAGCTTCTCACTGGGTTGCTTTTGTTTTTAGTCTTTCAAGTCAAGATGTGTTAGTTGCGTTTCTTTAGTCTTTCAGGTCAAGAGGTACTTAGAAATGTGATTCTTCATAACAGTATTTGTCTTGTGGATATGTGGTTATTCATAGCAGCTGTGTCTGTTAGGAAAGTGGCTCCAGTCTTGTAACAGCTCTGTCTTAAGAAATTGCTCTTAACATTCTCATGGCAGATTGTGTACAATATTTGGGATTTGTGGAGGTCATGTTATCCCAAAATTAACTTTTTAGCTATTTATAAAAAATATTTCGTTGGTTGACTGGAAAAGCTCAAACATACGAAATTATGATACGAGCTCTTTTAATACATGCAGATTCAATTTGGATTTCTAGCCAAGTACAAGGAAAAAAGCATATATAAAGTTATAAACCTATTGACTTGAGACTTGCTTAACAATGGCATCTCGCAATGCCCAATTTCACCTACTATCTAGTCAACATCATTGCAGTTCTGCTTCCCTATTTATGCATTATACACATTCCACTACCAGGGCTCTAAATGTATTCTATGGACATTGTTAACCTACTCAGAATCTATTGCTGTGCATTTAGGTAGAATTTACCACAGAATCTAAGAGAGAATCAACATCAGGCGTCACAACAGCACGTTTCTCAGGTTCTCCAATTGTGCAACAGTGTTTGGTTTGTATGTTGATGGCCATAACATCTTGAGCAAACATGCAATCTGAACCTGGTGAAACCTGCAGATAGTTAACCCTATCTTAGAACAACCAAAGAACAAAAATGTTTCTCAGTTTCTGTAACAGATGACCAAAATCAAGCATAAAATCACATTTTTCCTCTTTTCCAGCATATCACGGAAAAGAGGTAGATGGCACATGCAGTACATCTTAACAATAGCAAACAAACTAAAACAAACAAGAATGGGCTATCCTTCAGAAAAATCATCTAAAGCTTTCTCAGTTAGAAGGAGAGGTAACTGGAACTTTGGTAATGGTAAGATTTTGGCACAAAATATATCTGCCATCACCTAGCATCCATGAGTATGCTGTGAGTAGAAGAAGAGAACACAGGCCTATATGCGCATACATGTGCTTTGGTAACAGCAGTAAGATTTTGGCATTGGCCATCACCCAGTGGCCATTTGTAGATGAAGAGAAAACAGGCATACATGCTTGCATCTGTGTGTGAAGTTAAAAATGGATACGACTTACATCATAGAGTGTATCCACCTGTGTGTGAAGTTAAAAATGGATACGACTTACATCATAGAGTGTATCACCTAGCTTCAGCTTGACTGCTCCACTCCTGTAAACCAGCATTTTGCCCATGTATCCCCCAGATAACCCTTCCAAGCTGCTTTCCTTCTTTGAAGCACTCTTGCCTTGTGACGGAAGTGAGCCTTCAATTTTCTCTTTTCCCTTTGCAATAGCTGATCGCTTGACAAGGGGCAGCTGGGAAGGAAGTTGAAAGAAAATCATCTTTTCTTTGTTGCATTCCTCCTATCATCAATCATAGATTTATAAATACGCTGAAGTAAGAAATATATATCAAACTGGTCAAGTTCCAGAATTATTTTAAGTATCATTGATCCAAACACCAACCAACAGCCCGAGATCTGAAGCAGGATTGACAGTGCTCTCATCATACTCCAATTTCCTCGCAGCCTCCCCAAACTCAGCCTCATCCAAAAGTTCTTGAATCAACACAAACAAATTTTGTTCAGCACTACAGAGTTCAAGCTCAGAAAATTGAAGTTATAACTTGAAGAAGTTACAAAAAATATTTTCAACTTATCACCGCACCGACATACACATTGTTTTTGAGAGACATACTAAACTAAATATACTAAGAAGAGTGCACATTTTGAGTGACCAAAGAAAAAGCATGACTCTGCTCTAGATGCGTTCAGAAGCATACCTGGGTCACCAGAATAAGGCCTTCTTAAAGGAAGAGTAGTAGGATAGTAGGTATGGTTGTAATCCTGCAATGGCATTAGAGGAAAACAGGGTTTACCATTTGTACTAGAGAAGGAGAGCAAATCATAGCAAGAAGTTCATAGACAAAGCTCCTCACCCAAGGTTCTCTATAATCTTTCTTGATCTTCAGGGGCAATGCATCAATGTCATCCGAGGCACATTTAATAGTCCTATCCTCTTTGGCAGTCGATAGTGATGAATTTACAATTTTTCCATCAGCATCAGTAGAATTCCTTCTCCCTGAATTTACAGTATTCTCACCCCTAGGAACACCAAAAGTCCTTATAGAAGTTGATGGTGGAGCTCCTGGTCCAAAGGCAACCTGTACTGTAGCTGCAAATTTGAAATTTTAAAGCTTAGATTCTGAATGTTAATTACCCTAACCATAATTGTGGTAATTCTAATCTCCTTTACACAAGCTATTTCTCTAAATAGTAAAAATTCCACAATGAGTCCATAATAATTCACGATCACCTTCTCTCATTCCAGCTATGAGGGTGATAACATCCACCAGCATAAAAGTTGTTCCATGCAGTACTCTTATGACCTAGACCACCCCATTTTCCTGAGGTCTGAACTCATCTATCTTATCAAAAAGAAAACAATTCTGAAGTCCAACCTTGAAGAAAAAGTAGGAGATTAGAAGTTTTCGATGCAATCTAGTATGCATTTACTCTCTTATCCGCGCTACTTGTTTGTTTAACATCGTATCTTGCAAACAAGCACATATTTCAGAGGAATGGTGATAGCATGCACTATATATTGTTGTTGGAGCAAATTTAACACCTTTGACACATTAATACAAGTAATGCATATACAAGGCTAAGCATTGACACTAAAGCCACACATTTGGTAGCCTTCTAATTTGAGAATGAAATCTTATTTTTTGAATGGGGTTTGAAGTTTTTGTTTGGCACACATCTGAAATTGTTGAATTATAATGAAAAATGTTATCTATTTTTTATGTAGTATTTCCTCAAATACTTTTAAATTTTATTTCGCTATATTAAAAACGAAATTTGAAATAGAATTTTTTAAATTTAGACATTCACTTTCATTTTCATTTCCATTTCATTTTGAAGGCATATTAAAACTTTTATTTTCATTTCCTTTTGAAAACGTAACAAAACGTACTCTAAACGTGAACTCAGGAACAACCCATGTTCATGAACCATTCATTCAAAATATTGTATGTGACAACTAAAATGAGATGGTGGAGATGGAATCAAACGTAGACTAACAAAATTGCCAAGATAAAGAAGTTACATTTTTTCTCAACTTTAGGCACTTGTCTTCTGAGATTCTCCTGTAAAATTACAACGAAAATCAAAATTAAAGTTCAATTGAAGCAAAGATTCATGCAAACTAAAACTAGATTATTATATAGCATTTTCCTTTTTTTTAAAAAAAAAAAAGTTATATTTCGAGCTAGTGCCTCTCAAAACGACAACTCAACTCGCTAGCCATTTTTTACAAAAGGAAATAAAATAAATGCCCAAAAATAAAATAAGAAAATAGATTTCATTGGACCAACAAAATTCAAATTACTTGCTAGTAATCAATTTTTTTTTTTTTTAACTTCAGTAATTTATAGTCCTAATAACAGAATCAGTAAAAGATAAAGAAAATTGAAAAGTTAAAAAAAATGATAAAAGTTGGGGGAAAACAAAAACATTTACATTGAATTTGCGCATGAGCTTCTGAGCTTGAGCTGCTTCATCTTCGTTGCCATCACCATCGTTTACTTCACTGCATGTACAATCAAACAAACAAATCTCAACAATAATATTTTTTTTTTCAAAAATTTGGAGCAAAATTAGGTTGGTGGTGTATATAGGGGTTGAGAAGCAGAGTACGCTTTAGGAACAGTGGTTCTAAGCCTTCTTGGAGGAGGAGCTTTCGGTGTAAACTTAGGCTGCAGATAAGCGATAAAATTGTTTCAAAGATCTGAGTGAAATTCATAAAAATTTTGATGCAGAAATTAAAGATATGAGTGGATAGTTAAAGATTAAAAGAATTAGATGGTTATACTTATACACAAACCTTTCTGCGACTCGGAGATGGCTGCTCTTGATCCATGCCGATCAATTTTCCGGCGGCAGACGATGTTTGAAAAAACAAAACAAAAAAGGGTAACAGGATTCGAACCGGAGTCGCTTGAAATTAGAAATGGAATGGAAATACCAGCTCAGCTACCACAACTTTTGAACGGAAGGGCACGCAAAAATTTATCTAAAGTATATAGGCTTGTACATGCCTAGGTATTCCCTTGTGCACGTATTTGGGTTCAAGTTGTCGGGGCCCAAAAATCAGGAGTCTGAATGTACCTTTTTCGTTTTATCAAATTTAAGTATATTCCTTCCTATAATGTGGTCTATTTTTTTTTTAATTCCTGGTAGCGTTTGTATAGACATTTAATTATTACAAATACCTCAGCTATGATAGCAATGATTTTTTAGAATTATTAATGTGATTATCTCCACTCATTTCAAGCATACACTTTTCATGAAAAAAATACAACAAAATATCATGTGGTTAGCCATTTTTCCATTTAAAGGATTGTAATATTTTTCGTAATATTTATAGGGTCGTTTGGTTCATATTCTAAAATTGAAATGAAAAATAAAATGAAAATTTTAATAAAGTGTTTGGTTAACTGGGAGATCGAAATTGGAATAAATTATATATATATATATATAAATATATTAAATAATTATTATTATGAATTTATATATTTTATTTTATTATTTAAAAAAATATTATATTTCATAAATTTTAATAATATATGATAATATTTAAAATTTTAAATAATTTATAATTAATTTAACTTGATTTCATGGAAATGAAAAATCATTCTTTACCCTAGAAGGGAATGGGTTATGGGAGAATTCATTCCTATTTTCATGTAAAATTTTAATCAAACAAATATTAGAAATCGAAATCACTAATTATGATTCTAATTGTCACCCTTATTTTTTATGAAATAAACAACCCTTAAGAGTATATGGTTTAATTTTATTTGCATTTTAATACCTTACTCAATAATCTTATTAAAAATATATGATATAATGTTAAAATAACATGAATTTTTAATAAAAAAAAATATTTATTAAGTAGTATAACATTCAATTGACTAAAATAAATTCACAGTTAATAAAAATACAATCTGTTTTTTTATTTTATAAAGAATAAAAAGAAATATTTTGAAAATAAATTTATAAATATTTTTAAAAATATCTAAATTGTTATATTGATGGTAAATAGCATGTAAAATATTTTTGTTATTTAAAAGTATTATTATATTAAAATTTTATTATAAAATAATAACAATATTACTTAATAGGTATTAAAGTGTTAAAAAATAAAACCACATACCTCTAAATGACATGAAAAATATCACAAATTCTTGAATGAGGATACGTCTAACAAGATAATACTTTGATACTTTTTTATAATTATCCCTTTTTCATATGTATACTAGGATGATGATGTGATAATATATGTTCTGTTCGTGGAAGAGTTAATGGGAACTATCATCATATCATCTTGCATCTCAAAATCAAAACAATCTCAAATTTTTACTACCCTTTTGTGCAAGTATATATACGGTTGGCTGATAATTTTTTTAAAATTTTCTATGCAATTATTATTATAACATACAATGTATCAGACAAGGATGATAAGAGAAATTGTTAAAGAAAAGGGATTATACTCTATAGGTTATATGGGGCAGTTGATGTTGTCTTGGTCCCTTGAGTCATTAATTTATTGATGTGTTCATTATTTCCTTAGTCTCTTATGTTCAGAGCATGCATATATCAACCTCCTATCCCAAGCGAAGAACCAAGTAAAACATAGGAGAATCTACATTGCAGATTAAGCTCACTTACCACATTGCTGAGACGTCTGCCTAAGATACTTTCCTTTTGGCTTTACTTTTTCTTCAGATCGCGTCATATAACCAGGAGCAATGCAATAGTACACTAAACTCTTAGCACTACGCTATACTATCAGGACCTAAAAGTCTCAGCAACAAATAATTCCCATCCCACCAGACCACCACAGCGACAATACAGTACATAAAGTACTAAGGGAAACGAATTCCGAAACAACAGCTAGATCAAGTTACCCAATGCGGAAAACCCAGTATCACCACTAAAGTAAGCTGAAGATTTCTAGTATAAAGCTAACATACAGCCTCACATCACAAACGTACCGCCGGTCCTAATCCAATAAAATTATGGCACATGAGCAACAAAAAGATGTCAAATAGAAAGAAGATATTCAGCCACAAAAACCGATAAAAATCGATTCAATTATAGAAGCAACTGTTTACAGTCAAAGAATTGACCAGCTAAGCCCACCTAAATAAGATTTTTGTTTTTATCTATAGAACGTATAAGCCCACTAAAAGAGCACTACTTTAATGGGGTGACCACCAAATATCTTCTCTGACAAGGATCCCAAAGCTTGTGATGAAAACAAATACCTTGCGGAAAACCTCTTTCATCTCAAACAACTAAATCCTGATCAACTTTCACACAATGAGGTTAGTATATGGATTAGCATATATCACAAAAATCAAAACATCTGCAACCCCTGCAACATCTCAAGGCAAAACACCACCTTCATAGTTTAAGAAACCATGCCCACAATGTGCAATCATCCAAAAAGAAATTTCAAAGGATTAAAAAATATATATATAAAGAAAATCTTCTTGAAAGCATCATAACAAGATGAATTGCGAACTGTGTGAAATCAACATAACATAAAATCAAATTTATGTAAACTTCTCAAGTAATTGGCCAATAGGACTCCGAACCAAGCTGAAAGCACTCCCTTCATTAAAAACCAAAACATGGATTTTAAAAATCTAAGTGAAGCCCCGATGGTAAAGGGTAACTTGGAATAACAAATTGGTGGGTATAGATCATTAAAATAGACACCAAATGGTGGTTATTGTAAACACTTCGAATATATATGAAGCATGCTCCCAAAAGAAAAAAAGAAAAAGGCAAGAACACAAAATGTGCAAGCAATAACTTGTGCATATGGGATTTTGTTTTGTAATAAACATTGACAAAAAAAAGTTAAGATCCGCAAAATGAGGCAAAACTCAGTAAATAATGAATATCAGCTGAAATTAATATGGCATATAGCATGTGTAACTACAGGGGATGGAGTAAAAAAGATAACTATAAAATGACCAGATATAACCCACTAAGTGGCATAAAACATATGTATGTACTTTAGAAGTTTTGAAATGCCTGAAAAATGAAAATGCAAAACAAATAGAAATAGACTGGGGCAAGGTTCCAAAAAATTCTTATAAAAGGGAACGAGCTTCAGTGATATTAAATATGAATTCTAAATAATGATGCCATTTCTCTCTAAACAATTCCTTGCTGCCGAGCACTAAATCATATACAGATCAACAAAGAAACTCTCTTAAAATTGAATGAAAGATTTTCACTATCTGTAGCACAAACATCTCAGAAACATTTTTTCTGAAACGACTAAGTGCTTTCCTAATGCACATGAACCCAAAACATGTGACTAATCACATTGCATCAGTTTCTCATCTGATCTGAACATATCAAATTAGCTAATTGAAATGCATGTTCAAAAAAAAAAACACTATGCTCAGCTTTTATAACACAAAGGTTTAGGAAAAAACATTTAGTTGGCCAAATTATCAGAATCAGACCAAAATAAGCACCCCGAATACCCAACACATATTTTGAGTTGTCACCTGCCACATAAGAGCTCGAAAGAAACATCAGAATAATAATACAGGCAAACACAAAAAAAATTAGAAACTTATAACACACACACAATATACCTTGAGATTTTAGAAGGCTCACCATCTTGAAAAGTGAGATGAGAAAAATCAAGCCAGAGAAGCTTCAGGGGCATGCCAATTAGAGAAGCTTGAAAATTGGGATTTACACAATTATCTTCACAATTAATAAGGTAGTAATTACGAAAAAGTTAGAAAGTGAAACACAACAAGCAAACAAGCCATATGGTTAAACATCCCAAAGGAAATAAAATATAACAATAAAGGTGTCAGTTGCATCTTTAAAGAAGTTCAAATGAGCTATAGAAACAAGGAAAGTATTAGCAACCAGACATTATATAGGGCCAACAAGCATTCATGAGAAATAAAATCTCCTACAAAACAAGAAGGCATTAATATCAATAAAGTTTGAGCGGCCTCTCCAAATTGTAACAGTATTAGCTGACTTCTGCCCAAATTTCTGCAAATGTCATAACATTACAGCAATGTTAAAGATGTGAGTCCCAAACTTCCAACAAAGTCATGGCAAGAGGTAAGAAATCAGGTTGCTCCAAGAAACATCAGGCCTGTAAAAATTATTCAATAATGGCAAAGGAAACGGGTTAAGAATGCAAACATGAATGTGGATATTGCCAACATATTAGAAACAGGAAAATGAATATATTATTCCAATGGGAAAGAGTATTGTAGACATAGATGTCTGTTAACACCAGTGAAAAACTGTATGCATGCATCATATCATCCACCATTGCTGCATAAACAAAAGTTTGCAGTATAATTCCAAGAGGAAAAAGTCAGAGACATGATGACACCAAACACAAAATAAAATGGTTTTTAGCCTTGTGCAGACGTCACATTCTGCATCTGAACAATATTTAGAGAAAGTAAGCTTTCATACTTACAAAATTATTACCTTCTTCCCATAAAAACCTTTGGTTATAAGGAAAGCAGCCAAGTGAGAATCAAAAATAAAATGACATGACTTAAAAGCAAAAGCTTATAATTGTTGTTGGATTTTTCTTGTAACGATTATGTTTTAACAAATAGAAATGGACCAAAAATGAAATTTGTCGGTTAATCAAAGATGTTCTGGCACAGAAAATTGAAAACTATTCTCATTTGACATACTCACATAGGGGCTCATCAATAATGTTAAATCACAAATTATCTGGGGAGTTCAAAAAGATGTGAGTAGATAATTGCATATATTCTTTTTAAAAATATCAAAAAACCTTAGGGATTAAGCTAATGCTACTTGGTGCATTTAGTATCCTCAGGATTGGATCAAAGTGGTAACAATCAGTTAATCCAAAAAAGCTTGAGAAGATCCAAATTTTCCTATACCCTATGAAAGGTTGGAAATCTTAAGTCTATCTTTGAATGTTGAATCCATGGTGCACACAGTTGATGATTCCATCCAGACCCTTGATAGGACTACACATAACTCTGCCCAGTTACATACAAAAAGATAAAAAAAAAAATACATATATTAAAAAAAAAACAAAGGAAGTGTGTACCTCTCAACCAGGAAATTATGTTGTAAAATATCACGTCATTTCATCTCTGCCATGAACTTCTCATACTCTGCATCCGCACCATAGGTTGTCTTCTCTGAAGCAGAGGAAACTGGTGGAGGCAAGGGGGGATTTGGAGCCCAGGGTACATTACTGACACCCTGTGAATTGTCAGCTGTTGAAACAGGTGCAGGAGGGGGAGGAGGAACTGCATTGTAATAAGATGAGTAACCTAATGAAGCAGTAGCATATGCTGGTTGAGCACCAGAAGGCATTGCCGCTACAGAACTGCCATAGATATTTGATGAAGGTGGTGGAGCAGAAGTGCTGCTCTCAGACTGCACTCCAGGTGGGTAGCTTTGCTGACCTTCACTAGTCGTCACTGCCTGATTAGGTGCACCTGAGGGAACAGGCTGTACTGGTGGAGGATATTGTACACCATAAGGGGGAATAGGTTGTCCTGGAACAGGAGGGTACATGGTAGATCCAGGAGGCGGAGGGGCATATGGAGCATAGGGAGGAGGAGGAATTGGAGGTCCCCAAGGAACTGGTGTTCCACTGTAGCCTGTGGGAGGTGCTGCATAGCCAGCAGGTGGTGCATTTGGAAGTGGACCCCCTGGTGTAAATTGCTGAGACGGATAGGCACCAACTGGCTGGGATGAAACAGGGTATGTGGGCATAGTTGATGCAGGTGGACCTGGAGGAACAGTTGGCTGAGGAGGTTTACCAGCAACTCTGACAGCAATAACGCGGCCATCTATACGATAACCATTCATGCTAGCAATAGCATTATTAGCCATTTGAATATCTGCATACTTCACAAAACCATAACCCTTGCTCGCTCCTGTAACCCTATCTTTAATAACCTTAGCCATCACAATGTCGCCAAAAGCAGAAAACAATCTAATTAACCCCTCATCATCAACACTGGGTGGCAAATAGCCAATATACAAATTGGTATCATCATACTCTTTCATAGGTTTAGCGCCATTTGCTCCTAGTCCTGCTTGATTTGCACTACCAAGACCCCCAGTATTACTACTGGCCCAGGGAGGATTGCTTCCAGAACTACCAGGACCCAAAGCCAAGGTAGAAGTTTGCTTAGTTGAGGATTCTGGCATAGTCCCACCTAACTCAGCCAAAAAGTTCTGATACTCATCATCCATTTTCTTCCCTGTTGTTCCCTTCACAGGACAATCAATCGTTGGATGACCACCATCCCCACAAATCTTACAGAGTACATCACTCTTAAATGTAGTGGTACGTGAAGGGCATGCATACTGTCTATGCCCCTGCTCACCACACAACCTACAATATTCCTCATCTCTAATTGTGCCATTCAAAGCAGCAAGTTCCCTGAGCTGTTGCCTCTTATGTTCATTCAAAACTTCATCAACGGGCTGCAACAACTTCTCAACCATCCCAGCAGCAGCATCCAATGCCTCCTGTGTTTCAGCCTCGACTAAGACATGCAAATCCTCATTTTCTGATGGGTCTGGTTTCAAATCCCTCTTTTGCTGCAACCTCCCTTCCTTCACCGATCCTTTACCCCGAATAACAATTTTAGCTCCGGTTTCTCTTTCCATTCTCTTCTGTGTATTCCCTCTCGGTCCAATAATCAACCCAATAAAATTATAGCCTGGATATTCCTTCATGGGTATGTAAAGCTTCTTTTGAAGTTTTGGTGGCCTGTAATCAGCAGGAGGCTTAAAAGCAGGGTTCTTCTTGATCATCTGGGTAAGGATATCTTGTCTCTCTTTGGTCAATCGCTCTCTAGCCCTAAACTCTCTAGTATTAATTCTGATTCCCATGTTATCGTAAATTGGTTCAGGAGAAGGAGACCTCGCTCCCTCAGGTCTATCATCTAAAGGCAGACCAGACTGAAACATTCTAGTAATTTCTAAAAGCCTAGCATTCAAAGCCTGAATCTCAGGATCAAACTCAATACCTCCAGTAAAATCTTTCATAAAATCAGGAAGTTGAATTGTTGGTTTGGGCTCATCATCAGCCCACCGTGATTTTCGCTTACGCCCAGTTCCAGTACCAGAGTCGCCGTTAGAACTGGCGTCGGTGGATTGATTGTGGGCAGTGGAATCAGCCGGAGGGTCCCATCGGCTCCGGCTGCGCCTGCGTCGCCGGCTAGTTGTCTCCTCTTCGCCACCGGAGTAATCCCTGTCGCCGCTGGTTGTGTTGGTGTTGGTAAGACCATTCTCTGATAGTAAGGGTTTTGCGATTTCGAGCTTCGGTGTAGCAGCATCGGTGCCATTGTTGAGAGAAATTTGGAGATTTTCGGTTAGGGTTTTGTCTGCGTTCTGGAGATCTGGAATTTGACATTGATCTTGCGGAGGCGGAGGAGGAGGTTGATTATTATCGTACTGAAAATCTAGGGTTTCTGGTGGAGGAGGCTGATGAGAATAATCGAGAGACTGCAAAGAATCCATTTGAATCTTGTGCGTGGCCTTCACTTTACAACAGATAGGGATGACGAGTTTGATGATACTGAAATGGCTTATTAAGCAAGCTCTGAAGAAACAACCGCACCCGACCGGACCTTTCACGGATAATCATTGGATTCGGATCTTTCTTTTAGAGGCTTTTTGCGAGAGAGCCGGTGGGTTTGTTGCTGCTTAGGGCTTTGGATCAATAAGCGGTATAATTTTTATCCAGCCCATGTTTGGAAAACATAGATTTTCAATGTTTCAAATTATATATGGACCCTTTTCTATGTTGCTACATGGACCATGGGCCTATCACATGTGGAAAATAAAAAAGCATGCACTCCTTTCTTTTTTCTTTTTACATTTTTTGTTAACCCAAATATGCTTTCTTTTTCTTTGAGAGTTTTTCTCTTTTGAAACTCTCCTTTTTTTTTGATATTTTGAGAGAATTTTTGTTCTTCTTCCTCTTGTTTTTGGATTCGTGCTTATTTTTCTTCATCTTGTTCTTCTACTTCTTCTTTTTTTCTCCAT
>CATIWM010528109.1:0-20187 GCA_949671775.1 Mallotus repandus | reverse complement strand
TGATAGTTAAATATAAATATATTAAAATATATAAATTTAAATAATTTAAATTTATGTGTTAAAATTTAAAAATAATAATATAATATACCATAAATAAACTAAGGGTTTAAATATAATTTTAGAAAATAAAATTTAAATTTTATATTAAATGTTTTTGTGAAAGTATGGACTAATTTATTAACTTATTAAACTATCAGGAAGCTTTTGTAATTTTTATTGTGCTATTTGTGTACATCTCAGACAATAGGGGTGTAAATAAAATTTTTAGGGCCAATTTGACCTTTATTGCAAAGTTCAGGGGCCAAATTGACCCAAAAAGGTAAAAAAGGGCAATTTAAACATTGCTAAAAAGTTTAAGGGCCGAATTGAACCTTATTACGGTCTTGTTATTGGTAGCAACGGCACCCCAAACCGTTCCTACGTCGTGATCCATCACCCCGCGACCCAAAAGATACAAGTACGGGTAGTTTATTTGCTAAAAATGGTTAAATTAGACCTATTTCATATCTTAATATAAATTTAAAATGCAATAAATATGATATAATTTTATCATTTTATAACCAATAAATTTGCCAGCACGCGGTCGTTGGGATGGTTCATCCATCCTCATGCAGGCTAGGCATATTAGAAATGGCCGGTTCAAATCTCAACTCCCCTCCCCATATATAAAAATGTAATGTTCCAAAAAAAACCAACAAATTTATACGATTTTGTAATATTTTAATACTATGTGATTTCAATTTTTTTCCACATTTAAAAATTTAAAATTTTATATATTTGATAAAGTAACAAATAATAAAGCTATTTATGATAATTTTAGACTGTAATAACAATAAAAAATTATATATTTAAAATAATTAATTAATTATTATAAATTATTCTATTCAATATATAAATCATGATTGTTATTTTTTTTATGAACTCCACTTTTTTCTCAAATTTGAACGGTAAAAAACTTTTCCTTTTATTAAAGAGATGTATTCAATTAGGACTTCTAAAGATATTTATAGACTTTTTTAAGTGAATGACTTTTGTAGAGTTTATAGAATTTTAATGACTTTTATAGAGTTTAATGAATTTTATAGACTTTATTTTGGAAGAATTTTTATAGAGTTTATGAATTTGTTAATGACTTTTATAGACTTTATTTTGAAAGACTTTTTATGTCTTTTATTGACATTAGATAACTTTTATTGATTTTAATACACATATTTTGACCTAATAAATTAATTTTTTCATATAATAAAATTAAAATTTTTAAAATAATTATTAAAATTGGATGTCTTTAATTAATTTTTAAAAATAATTAAGATATTTATTTTATTAATTTCAAATAAAAAATATCAAAGCGTTGTTTCAGCTAATAGATTTTTCTTTTACACCCAAAATAAACAACTGAAAATTCCAAGTGCCAAATTGAACTTAAAAATTGTGAAAATTTGATTTTATCTTCATAAAAATTCTAACCTACTCCATATAACAAAATTTAAAACAATATTAAAAACAAAAAAAATTAATGTTTATTATTATCCAGATGCTCAACATCATTCCACATATTAGCAGCTATAGCAGTCCTCCATTCATTGGCAGTATTTCTTTGTTGCTCTTGAGTCTCAACAAGTAGTTCAAAATTCTTTTCTTAATTAATTGGTATAGGTGAAGATAAAATTTCACTATCTAGTTCAAATGGAAATTTATTTGAACGACACTCTTTTCGAAGAAAGTTATGTAATCCTGCACATGCTAACACTAGCTTTGCTTGTGTGCTATGTGGAAATGGAGGAACTATTTTAAAAATTGTAAACCGAGATTTAAAGATACCACATAATCTCTCAACTATATTCCTCAAACAAGCATGACGAAGATTGAATAACTCATTTCAGGATGATGACCTTGACCGTGGAAATTTTGAAGATGATGGCGAACACCTCGAAAAGGAGCTAAAAACTGAAGTCGATTTGAAAATCCACAATCCACAAAAAAAATATTTACCTAACATATATATAATAAAAAACATGATAAACAAAAAAAAGATATTAAAAAGTGAAAATAAATTGAAATAGCAATAAATAGATTAAAAATATCTTGTGACACTTTAAGTCCATTATTCCTTGATAGAGCATCATTTAACACTTTTGAATCATGTGCAGATCCTTCCCACCCACTAAGCACATATATGAATTCCAATCAAAGTTATAAGCTGCTAAAACATTTTGCAAAATTATTCCATAACAGTTGCAATAGCTACTAATATCACGTCCAGTAACCATTGCAGGAATATGAGTGTCATCAATAGCTCTAATGCAATCCTGAATTAATATAAAATAAATATTTAATTAGAACAATAATAATATTACTAAAAAAAGTAGTAGAAGTGGCAATAATAATAAAGTACTATAAAAAATGATAAAGTACTTACTTTAAAGTAAGAATAGAATTTTATACTTTCTAATTTTTTTTTCTGAAAATGAGGAAATTGGTTTAGCCATCATATCTACTGTAATTTTGTTTAATGCTCTTAAAATTTTATTGAAATTCTGGCTAGTACTGAAATGTGAACAGCCAAAAGTTTTGCGAACTAAGCAATATATAGAATTTTGACGGACAGTGAGTAGAAAGGTTACAAGCATTTCTTCGATGCAAATAAACCTTGTATCCTGTAAGGATGTTTTTTCTTTAATAATCTTGCATAGTTTGAGAAACAGGTTAGGATACATTCTATATACTTGTCGAAATTCTACTGGATCTTTATTTAAATTTTTTTTTGTAAATAATCATATCCATTTGAAGTTTTTGGCCGCCTAGATAAAGGATATTGGACACAATTTTGGGACATGCTAGTTATAAGCTCATTCAATACACATACAATTGCTTGAATTGTTGCCAATAAATTCTTAAAAGTTTCATACCATTGTTCTTCCATTTCTTCTTCTTCTATTCTTTGATTCTCTACTACATCATCTCCATTCATGTTTAAGATGTATAAATAGAATCCCCTGAGGAAGAATAAATCTATGTGTAAATATATTAATTATTAGAAAGTTATAAGACACTAGTTCTAAACCAAATCCACTATTCACTCATAAAAATTACCGTAAAAATAAACACAATTAATAAACATCCCAAAATAATTTAATTTTTCACTAACATGAATTTTTTTAGAAAAAAACCCCAAAGTAGCAAAATGCATTACTAATTAAAACTAAAAAAAAGAACAATAATAAAATCCATAATTAAATAATACTTGAAAGAATGAAGTTTTACATACAACAAAAGTAAATAAATAAAAATTAAATAAAAGCAACCATCAACCAAATAAATAAGGAGGATTGATGTATATAAATATATTTTTAATAAAAAAATTACCTTAAAGTAATCCTCCCATACTTCATTTGGAGCAATAAATTTTTTGGTCACAGGATCCCATCCAAATCCAAAGCTATAACGCAAAAGATTGCAATAATTGTTGTATTTTTTGTTTAAACCATTTCAATTGACTTAAATATTTAGAATAATTCTTATCACATCCAAGTTTTTCATTCAAAACAGGGAGTATCTTTTTCTCAACAGTTCCTTTGCCTATTAGGTCATTGTTATCACACCAACCCTGATTCATAGCATCAACCATGAGTTTCAGCAACTCGTTAGTTTCCTCAGCTATCCAAATGTTATATCCAACTTTTTCTTTAACTTTGTCATTTCCTTAGTTTGTATCTCCCGTTTTGAAATTACTATATAATACATGCAATAAACAAATATAAATAATATTAAGAAAACAAGATTGAATAAGTAAATTAATAATAACATGAAATAAGAATATTTCTTTTTTATAATATTACTCTGCACTAGATTTGGCATAGACCTAAAAACTCAACTAATTGGGTCATTCTAAAACATGTATTTGACGTGAATTTCTATAATTATTAGAATTGTAAGCTAAGTAAAAATTCAAATGCTATTAAAAAGCTAATGGCATTTAAATGCTTTAAAGATATTTCATTCCATAAAATATTAAAAGGTCCTCATTCCCAATTAATCAACATGATGTTGACAATAGTTTTATATGTACATGTAACCAATTCATCTCTCTTTAATACTTCATAAGCTAAGCTTAACAAACAAACAAGTTACAGCATTATAACAAACAAACAAGTTATATTATAGCATTATGTTATTGATCAGACACTGGACTTTGGAGAATCAATAAAATATATAATAATACAAACGAATCAGGCCAAAAATTCACGTACACAATATATATTAAACAACTTATATATTCTTTTTTTTTAAGAACGAACTTTGGAGATTTCATAAGTTGGATGGGCTTTGGTAGTTAAATCAATTTTTCAAACAATCAGACACTAAAATATATATAAACTAGCATTCTTTTTATATTTATTAATATATGATGTTAAAAAAAATTTATTGATATGTACAAATTATCTTATTACATATTACATAATTTAATTACAAATTCATGTGCATAAAAAATAAATTTATATGTTTAATAATGTTTAAGATATTTTCTTATGATATTTAGAACTTTTTCCAAAATTTATTAAATTAGTATTATAATAAAAAGCTATCAAATTATTTTCTAAAATAAAAAAGTTTAAATATTATTTAAAAAAAAAGATTAACAGGAGAAAACTTAATTTTAGTGAAAAAAGAAATATAGTATTTTTAGTTTTTGATTGTCAAAAACATTAGTTAGAAACAAAAATAATTGAAAAAAGAGAAAAAAAAAGATTAAAAAGTTGATTTTAACTAAAATAAAAAAGTGTATTAAATGTATGCTTAAAATATAGAGTGTCACATGTCAATACATAGTGAAAACCTTCTCTATGATTTGGCTTTAATAAATAAATAAATAACATATATATATACACATAGATATCAACAAAACATTAAATCTACTTAAAATGAATTCCATAAAATAACGTACTATATTAATAAAAGTCTAAAATTCATTTGTAAAAATAAATAAATTACTTAGCAGGATTGAACCAAACATTATGTAAGTATATATTAAAAATCACATAAATGAATTTAATGTTTAAGAACAAACTTCTAATGTATATCACACCATGGATAATGTTTCAAAAAACCATGTCTCAACGATTACTATTTAATAATTTCATCATCTACTGTCTCACACTACCTATAATATCTCTTGACTCATAAATCCTTGCCTCTAGTATATCTGTTATGACACCAAAGTGGTACTCATTAAGAATGTGATTATCAAATGTTAGACATTGAAGCTTTTGTCCAAATATTATCAATGAGTGTTTAATTAATATATTACTCATAAGCAAAATGCTCAAGATCTTACGTCCATTAGCTATAATATTATATCTTCCCAAATCATTGATGCTATAGTAGATAATGTCCAACT
The DNA here is from genome assembly GCA_949671775.1 of Mallotus repandus. Lineage (NCBI taxonomy): Eukaryota > Viridiplantae > Streptophyta > Magnoliopsida > Malpighiales > Euphorbiaceae > Mallotus > Mallotus repandus. The sequence continues at coordinate 14,789 of CATIWM010528109.1, read as the reverse complement.
TTTTAAGAGTTGAGCTACGAATATTAAGAACTGTTACACCTTAGGCATTTCTTATGAAAAGTTTACATAAATTCTTATAATTAGTGGAAATCCATTCATCAAACTCTGATCATCAACTATTGTCATCAACTTTAAATATAACACTTCTAAATAAAAATAATTAAAAAAAGAAGAAAAAAGTTAATTTTAACTAAAATAAATAAATGTATTAAATGCATGCTTAAAATATAGAGTGCTACTTGTCAATACATAATGAAAACCTTCTTTATCTTTGGCTTTAATATATATATATATATATATGAACAAAACATGAAATTTACTTAAAAATGAATTCCATAAAATAACGCACTATATTAATAAAAGTGTAAAATTCATTTGTAAAAATAAATTACTTGATGGGATTGAACCAAGCATTATATAAGTATGGATTGAGAATCACATGAATGAATTTAAGGTTTGAGGACAAACTTCTAATGTATCTCACACCATGGATTATGTTTCGAAGAACTATGTCCTAACGATTACAATTTAACAATTTTATCATATATTGTCTCACATTACTTATAGTGTCTCTTGAATCATAAATCATTGCCTCCAATATAACTAGTATATCACCAAATTGGTACTCATTAAAAATCTGATTGTCAAATGTTAGACATTGAAGTTTTTGTGCAAATATTGTCAATGAGCAATAATTGGATATATTACTTAGAAGCAAAAGGCTCAAGGTCTTAAGTCCATTAACTACAGTATTATATATTCTCAAATCATTGATGCTGGAGTAGATAATGTTCAACTTTTTAAGAGTTGAGCTAGGAATATTAAGAACTATTACACCTTAGGCAATCTTTATGAAAAGTTTGAACAAATTCTTACAATTAGTGGAAAATCCATTCACCAAACTCTAATCAATAAATATTGTCACCAACTCTAAATATAACACTTCAAAACAAAAATAATTGAAAAAAAGGAGAAGAAAAAAGATTAAAAAAGTTAATTTTAACTAAAACAAAAAAGTTTATTAAATGCATGCTTAAAACATAGAGTGCCACATGTCAATACATGGTGAAAACCTTCTCCATGCTTTGGCTTATATATATATAACAAAACATGAAATTCACTTAAAATGAATTTCATAAAATAGTGCACTATATTAATAAAAGTCTAAAATTCATTTGAAAATAAAATAAATTATTTGGCAGGATTGAACCAAACATTATGTAAGTATGGATTGAGAATCACATGAATGAATTTGAGTAGAACAAACTTATAATATATCTCATACCATAGATTATGTTTCGAAAACGAAAACTGATTAACAATTTCATCATATACTGTCTTACACTACCTATAGTGTCTCTTGACTCATAAATCTTTGCCTCTGGTATATTTTGTATATCACCAAAATGATACTCATTAAAACTAAGATTGTCAAATGTTAGAAATTAAAGCTTTTGTGCAAATATTGTCAATGAGCAATGATTGGAAATATTACTTAGAAGCAAAATGCTTAAGGTTTTAAGTCCATTAGCTACAATATTATATCCTCTCAAATCATTGATGCTAGAGTAGATAATGTTGAACTTTTCAAGAGTTAAGCTAGGAATATTAAGAACTATTACACCTTATGAAAAGTTTGTAAAAATGCTTATAATTAGTGGAAATTCATTCACAAAACTCAGATCTTCAATTATTGTCACCAACTCTAAATATAACACTTCTAGTATATTGAAATTATTGAGATGAATGTGTTATTAATTATATAATTTGTTACTGGTTGATGATTATTAATTTAAAAAAAAAACACTTTGATTGGATTACATTTCATATGGAGAAACATTTACTTATTACTGTTATTGCGGCAAAAAATTGACAGAAAGATTTGACGTTACCATGATTAGATTTTCTATATTTTAAATAGGTGGAAGATTAAAAAAAAAGATAAACAGGAGAAAACTTAATTTTAGTGAAAAAAGAAAATTAATAATTTTAGTTTTTGATTGTGAAAAACATTAATTAAAAACAAAAATAATTGAAAAAAAAAAGAAGAAAAAAGATTTAAAAAATTGATGGTAACTAAAATAAAAAAAAGTGTATTAAATGTATGCTTAAAATATAAAGTGCCACATGTCAATATATGGTGAAAACCTTCTCTATGCATTTACTTTAATATAAACTAGCCTAATGTCTGCGCCTTGTGCAAGGAACTAAAAATTATAAATTTTTAAACATAATTATGTCATTACAAATAAAACTAATTGTTGTGAGCTAGTCTTAAAGTTAATTTTAAGCGTACAAAAGAGATATTCAATTTTACAATTTCAAAATAAAATCCTATCTTGAAACTACAACTGTCAACTATTAAATTCAATCCTTGCAAGATTGGTGTATGAGTCTTGATGGGTAGTTGAAATAGATATTCTTGAATTCAATTTCTCCTCTTACATATGACAATGTCTTCCCCTTCTTGTCTTCTGAGTCTATAGTAGGATTTCGAACAATCATTTCAAAAGTACGTGTAGCAGCAACTTCTGTTATAGAAGTGAGATTTGGAAGTGCACCTTAAATGCTCCTGCAAATACAAAACTGAAACTATGAGTTCTAGACCTGAAACTAAATCATATTTGTTTATAATTTGAACTCATAATTCTACGGCCCTGGATATGACTACAATACCATTGAGTCGAAGCTCGTTGGTGTTGGGAATAATGTTTATGAACTCTACCATATAAAAGAGATAGTTAACTAACAATCCACCCATGATGACATTGATTCCAACTAAAAAGATGGAGCCACTCTTTTCACCTTTATCAATTACCAGATAAGTACCAACCTAAGCCTGAAAATCCCAACCTACATATATGATTCCCATGCTTCCAATCATCAAGCCCTTTGCAAAACCTTGCTTTATTCCTAATTTTAATTCTAATGTCTTTTCAAGTGCACTGCTGAACCTGTCTAGTGTCTAGCTCTCTACAACCTATGAATATATCATCCTTATAGAAGAAATTTTTTGATCCAAAATTCCACTAGCAATGCCATAAGATTCAATCATCTTCATTGCCACATCCATCATGAGCTTGCCCTCAATGTGTTGCCTTATTTTTTCAAATTGATTAAAAAGAGGTGATTTAAATTCATTAAAACAAAATTATTAGGAATTGATACAAATAAAATAACCTAAAAAAATAAATGGTTGAAGCATTTAAACAAACATCATGAGTACAAAGCTATTTTCTTGAATATGTTCATTTACAATCTACACATTATTTTTGTCAAATCCTTTAATCAGTATATGAATATCACAACAATATGCAAATGTATATAATAAAATCCAGAGAGTGAATGACAAATTACCCAATGTTAACTTCTTTAAATGCAATAGTAGTAGGTTGTTATCACTGTAAAATGTTGTTATAGTAATTACTAAATTCTCTTTGATTGCAATGTTGAGAACTGAAAAAGATGTGAAGAAGAGAAAGTTTTTTATGCTTAATTATTCTAGAAATCATAGAACATATAATAAAAAGATACTAGAAAAACACAAAGCAAAGAAGAATTGTTAGAGAAAAGAAATGGTTCTAATGAACCTTTTCCACCATGGTCAACTCAAGAGAAAGATTTTATGCCACAACTCGTATGAGAATATCCTTTGAATTGCAAAGTAATAGTATCAATAAACCATAAGCAGAACATCAATAAAAAATAATAATAAATATCATTTTGCATTATATTTAGTAATATAAAACATTCAAAGATATATTATTCAAAAAAAACATTTCAAGTAAAGAATACTACGTGAGTATCCCTTGAATTTTGTTCCAGTCACAATGATAATTGAATTATCAAATCCCACATCTTTTTGGTAGCTACATAAATAGGATATAATGGTGAAGCAATTGCAACCCTACAAATATGCAAGGCTATAAAAATTTGATGACACAAAATGCAACTAACAACTATGCGAATAAAAGAATTCCATTAAAAAATAGGACAAATGGTTATATAAGATTAAGAGTTACTTTAATGTATCTATAAAAGCATCAACTATGGTAATTCTACCAACTTCCCCCAAGTATTGAACTTATTCATCAAGCAAAATTTGATAATTTCATTTAATCAATACATGGTTCGGTGTCACTCACAAAATTGAATAAACTTTGAGAGAATGAAATCCTTCAATTATCCCACATTGATATGAGTCTTAGGTAGATTGTATAAGCTTCCATGTATAAACTTAATTCTCAGTAAATGTATATAAGTATTTAGGATAATGATAGAAGCTAGTTTGCCCCTCATCTGTCGATCTCATTTGTGGACAAGATACAATGATATATTAGGAACAAAATTGGAAACTTTGGTGATAATAATGAATAACAGAAATGAACATGGAGTGATAGAATACCTATTTGGTAGAAACTTTAAGCTTTGTATTATTACACTTTTCACATTTCTTATTTATCTATGGATGTAAAAGCAGTATTAAAGGAATTAGCCTTAAATCCAGACCAAAATACTAAGCCTCCTATTTCGATAGAAAAATAGCAGTAAGTTGGTTACCTCCAAGTCTTTCACCTTTATCTTTCCTTCAAAACTTGAGATGCCTATTTTGAGATGCCTAGATACCTTCTTATATCCTACACAATAAGAGTAAAGTAAAAACTACGAAAACTTCAAAACAGATTATGAAAATCATCAGGGTGCGCAAATAGAGTAAACACTAACATAGCAATAACAATAGTATAATTGAAAATTTTGCTGCAAATCTCTTGTAGTTACACATAACATTCAATCAAACAGACATTGTATAAAGACAACCATTAAGCTGTAATGTAATGAGATATCAGCCATGGCAACATCAAATTAGATCATGACTCGAGCATCTCAGTTGTGGTAATCTTAACACAAAAGAGGGCACACATCAAGAAAACTCTCTTATACAGGCAATTCGTATTGCAAATTCATCATCGAACTATAAGCACTTCCAATACTTTAGAACAAAAGCAAAATCTACTTATTTTCATTGAAAAAATAAAAGCTAGCAAGCCATATTCAATTGTTCAAAACCTTATTATATTACCAAAAAAAAGGGCAAAAGGGTCTTCTTCTTTAACAACCATTAATTCATATCCACCTCATGCAATGAATGATTTTTCATGTTTGTAAGTGTGAAAAAGCAGTGAAAAGAAGTATGGTTTTGGTTTTGGCTCAAATTGATCATTAAACGGTACATCTATAGATGAATAGGTGGCTCAAAGTCTCTAAGAACACATGTATAGATATTTCTTCATCTCATTCCAAATTCCACACTTAAAACTACAAAAGATTAATTACAACTAAAGAATTTATGATCAACAATGAATGGATGATGTTGAAGATGAAAATGGATGAGCTTTATAATAAAAATTTCAGAATAATAATATAATCATCATATAAAAAAGAAAGAAGGGAATTTTCACCTGGCTAATCCGATGAAGAACCTCCTCTTTTTTATCAACTTCCTCTCTAGTCTCATAAAGCCTAAAATTGGCCAAGAACTTCTCATAGCATTAACAAATCATAATTTTAATCACCAAAACAAAAACACAATTAACTAATTCAAGAAAAAATAAAAATATATATAATACCTTCTCCAATTCAAGAGTTCTTTAAATATCAGCTTTAGTTGGACCCACAACCCAACACCGTGACTCTAGTGAGGGACGGAGCAACGAAGAGATCGAACAGCGGTAAAGAAGCTAAGAGATCACTGCTTAATAGAATTAGCAAATAGCGGTGAAGAAATAGAGATTCTAGGAATGGTTGATGATGACAAAAATTATGAAGTAGAAAGTAAAAAGAATTAAATAAACTTGAAAAAAATGAATGCATGAAGTTGAAATTGAAAGGAGTGGAAACTGAAAGGTGTGGCAAAACTAAAAATGGAAAGGTGAAAGGACAATGAATTAAAGGAAAGAAATGAAGAAAGTGACGGGAAATTAAGATGGAGCAAAATGAAAGCAAGAATGTAGGGCACCTATGTAGCTTCCAAAGTGCCACATGTCATAATCAAGATGATGTGGCAAATTCTATGTACTTAGCTCTTATATATTGTATATAGATATAACAAAATATGAAATTCACTTAAAATAAATTCCATAAAATAACACACTATATTAATAACTGTCTAAAATTCATTTGTAAATAAAATAAATTACTTGGCGAGATTGAACCAAACATTATGTAAGTATAGATTAAGAATCACATGAATGAATTTAAGGTTTGAGAATAAACTTCTAATGTATCTCACACCATGGATAATGTTTCGAAGAACTATATCTCAATGATTACTATTTAACTATTACATCATCTACTATCTCACACTACCTATGGTATCTCATGACTCACAAATCCTTGCCTTCAATATATCTGATATGTCACCAAAGTGGTACTCATTAAAAATGTGATTGTCAAATGTTAGACATTGAAGCTTTTGTGCAAATATTGTCAATGAGTAATGACTGGATATATTACTTAGAAACAAAAGACTCAAGGTCTTAAGTCCATTAGCTACAATATTATATTTTCTCAGATCATTGATGCTAGAGTAGATAATATCCAACTTTTCAAGAGTTAAGCTAGGAAAATTAAGAATTGTTACAACTTAGGCATTCTTTATTAAAAGTTTGCATAAATTCTTACAATTACTGGAAATCCATTCACCAAACTCTAATTATTAGATATTTTCACCAACTATAAATATAACACTTTGAAATAAAAATAATTAAAAAAAGAAGAAAGAAGATTTAAAAAGTTAATTTTAACTAAAATAAACAAATGTATTAAATGCATGCTTAAAATATAGAGTGCCACATGTCAATACATGCTGAAAACCTTCTATGTTTTGGCTTTAACCTATATATATAACAAAACATGAAATTTACTTAAAATGAATTCCATAAAATAACACACGGTATTAATAAAAGTCAAAAATTCATTTGTAAATAAAATAAATTACTTGACGAGATTGAACCAAACACTATATAAGTATGGATTGAGAATCACATGAATGAATTTGAGGTTTGAGAACAAATTTATAATGTATCTCACACCATAGATTATGTTTCAATGAACCATGTCTTAACGATATCTATTTAACAATTTCATCAAATATTGTCTTACACTACCTATAATGTCTCTTGACTCATAAATCCTTGCCTCCAATATATCTAGTATATCACCAAAGTGGTACTCATTTAAAATGTGATTGTCAAATGTTAGACACTGAAGCTTTTATGCAAATATTGTCAATGAGCAATGATTGGATATATTAATTATAAGCAAAAGGATCAAGGTCTTAAGTCCATTAGCTATAATATTATATCTTCTCAAATCATTGATGCTAGAGTAGATAATGTCCAACTTTTCAAGAGTTGAGCTAGGATTATTACACCTTAGGCATTTTTTTATGAAAAGTTTGCACCAATTCTTACAATTAATGAAAATCCGTTCACAAAACTCTAATCTTCAATTATTATCACCAACTCTAAATATAACACTTTTAGCATTTTTAAATTATTGAGATGAATGTGTCTTAATTGTTTATTAATCATATAATTTGTAACTAGTTGATGATTATTAATTTATTAAATCAATTAAAGAACAAAAACTTTTATTGGATTACTTTTCCTGTGGATAAACAATTACTGATTAATGTTATTGCTGCAAAAAATTGACTAAAAGATTTAATGCCCCTATCATAGTAGATATCTACAATTTTGTGAAGAAAATTAAAAGTAAGAATTTTCACTTTCCTTTTTACTGCGAAACATAGCCACATGTCTAGTTTTTCAAATTCTTTATGGAAAATACTTCCCCAGTCTCTGCTTCTAAGTTCAACATGAAATTTCATCAGCTTGTAAGAAGAATGAAAAGTTAAGGTGTTGTCTATGAATATGGGTACATATGAGTCCTAGTGGAATTTTTCGTTGTAGTTTGTGAAGTCCTGCATATAGAAAATGAGATTTGGGACATGTTTCCATAGATTCCGCCACCTTTTTTATAAAGCACTTGTTTTAACGGCTTCTTTGGATAATGGGAGCAAGGAGAGGATGTCGGGAGTTAGACAATTTAGTAAGGAACTAATGCGGACTTCTTCTTCGTCGTTGTCCTCTTCACGAGACAGGTCAATGATTATTCTGCTTTCTTGTTGTTCTATCAAACTCAAGCCTGAATCAACACAAACACCACCATTATCTTCTTCAACTTCATTTTTTTCTCATAATCTAATGCAACATGAACAACACCACTATCTTCTCAATCCTCCACTATTATTTTAACTTTTTTTCGCTATGAATGTAATGGAAAGAAAAAGCGAGATAGGAAAGGGTTTTTATAGGGAATGGATGGGAATAAAAGAGGAATACTAAAAATAATTCATGTTCAATTTAATTAATTTTCTTTCTTCCCTTGAATCCATGTGCAATGTAATTAATAGACAGTGATGAGGTAATGAATGGGGGATCGCGAGTAACTGAGTCAGTGAGTTTTTACTTCTCAAAAGATGCCACAAAGGTTATGTATATGATTGGTGGGTGACTGGACCTAGTGGGTCTGTTCCTTCTTATTCCATTTTTTTGGGAACAATTCCTTTTTATTCAATTTTATTTCTTCAAATGACAACCAATCTCAATTAATAAATCTAATTTTTTTAATCCAATTGTTTATCCCATATTTTAGATATATGTAAGTTTAATGAGATTGTAATAATTAAATTTTTATATAAATAAAATATACCTTTTTATTATTATATTTTTATTAAAAAATAATGAATAATTTTTAATTATCTTATGAGTAATTATGGCCGTAATATTTTTTATGTAAAATTAGTTCTAAAGTTGAGAAAAATATTAATTATAAAAAATATTAAAAAATATCATAAAATTATTCAAACAAAAGATCAGACAAAATTGTAATGAATATAACTATATTAGCTTAATATCAAACAATTATATAAATAGGTAACACTTTTATTATTTTTAAACATTTATTTGATTAAATAATAATAATAATAATAATAATAATAATAATAATAATAATAATAATAAAACCTAATTATATATATATACACACACACACATACACACACACATATATATATGTGTGTGTGTGTATAACAAAACATAACACACTATATTAATAAAAGGCTAAATTTCATTTGTAAATAAAATAGATTACTTGGCGGGATTGAACCAAACATTATGTAAGTATGGATTGAGAATCATATGAATGAATTTGAGGTTTGAGAACAAAGTTCTAATGTTTCTCACACCATGGATTATGTTTCGAAGAACCATGTCTTAATGATTACTATTTAACAATTTGATCATATACTGTCTCACACTACCTATAATGTCTCTTGACTCATAAATCTTTGCCTTAAATATGTCTGGTATATCACCAGAGTGGTACTCATTAAAAATGTGATTGTCAAATGTTAGACATTGATGCTGTTGCGCAAATACTATCAATAAGCAATGATTGGATATATTACTTAGAATCAAAAGGGTCAAGGTCTTAAGTTCATTAGCTACAATATTATATCTTCTCAAATTATTGATGCTAAAGTGGATAATGTCCAACTTTTCAAGAGTTGAGCTAGGAATATTAAGAATTGTTACACCTTAGGTATTCTTTATCAAATGTTTGCTCAAATTCTTACAATTAGTGAAAATCCATTCACCAAACTCTGATCATCAGATATTGTCACCAACTCTACATACAACACTTCAAAAAAAAAATTGAAAAAAAGAAAAAAGATTTAAAAAGTTGATTTTAACTAAAATAAACAAATGTATTAAATGCATGCTTAAAATATAGAGTGCCACATGTCACTGTATGGTGAAAATCTTCTTTATGCTTTGGCTTTAACATATATATGTAAGTATGGAATGATAATCACATGAATGAATTTGAAGTTTGAGAACAAACTACTAATGTATCTGACACCATGGATTATGTTTCGAAGAACCATGTCTCAACGATTACTGTTTAACAATTTCATCATATACTATCTCACACTACCTATAGTGTCTCTTGAGTCATAAATCCTTGCATCCAATACATCTAGTATATCACCAAAGTGGTACTCATTAAAAATGTGATTGTCAAATGTTAAACATTGATGCTTTTGTACAAATATTGTCAATAAGCAATGAATGGATATATTATTTAGAAGCAAAAGGCTTAAGGTCTTAAGTCCATTAGCTACAATATTATATCTTCTCAAATCATTAATGATAGAGTAGATAATGTCCAACTTTTCAAGAGTTGAGCTAGGAATATTAAGAACTGTTACACCTTAGGCATTCTTTATGAAAAGTTTGCACAAATTCTTACAATTAGTGGAAATCCATTCACAAAACTCTGATGTTCAGTCATTAACTCTAAATATAACGTTTCTAGTATATTGAAATTATTTAGATGAATGTGTCTCAATTGTTTATTAATTATATAATTTGTTACTGGTTAATGATTATTAATTTATTAAAAAAATTTAAAAACAAACACTTTGATCGGATTACTTTTCAAGTGGAGAAACATTCACTTATTAAAATTGACTGAAAGATTTGATGTTGCCATGATTAGATTTTCTATATTTTAAATAGTGGAAGATAAAAAAAAGATTAACGTGAAAAAACTTAATTTTAGTGGAAAAAAGAAAAATAATATTTTTAGTTTTTGATTGTGAAAAAACATAAAATTAAAAATAAAAAATATTGAAAAAAAGAGAAAAAAATATTAAAAAGTTAATTTTAACCAAAATAAAAAAGTATATTAAATGTATGCTTAAAATATAGAGTGCCACATGTCAACACATGAAATTCACTTGAAATAAATTCCATAAAATAATGCACTATATTAATAAAAGTCTAAAATTCATTTGCAAATAAAATAAATTACTTGGCAAGATTGAATGAAACATTATGCAAGTATGGATTGAGAATCATATGAATGAATTTGAGGTTTGAGAACAAACTTCTAATGTATCTCACACCAAGGAATATGTTTCGAAGAACCATGTCTCAATGATTACGATTTAACAATTTCATCATGTCTTGTCTTATACTACCTATAGTGTCTCTTAACTTATAAATACTTGCCTCCAGTATATCTGATATGTCACCAAAGTGGTACTGATTATAAATGTGATTGTCAAATGTTAGACATTGATGCTTTTGTGCAAATATTGTCAATGAGCAATGATTGAATATATTACTCAGAAGTAAAAGGCTCAAGGTCTTAAGTCCATTAGCTACAATATTATATCTTATCAAATCATTGATCCTAGAGTCGATAATATCCAACTTTTCAAGAGTTCGGCTAGGAATATTAAGAACTGTTACACCTTAGTTTGCTCAAATTCTTACAATTAGTGAAAATCCATTCACCAAACTCTGATGATTAGATATTGTCACCAACTCTAAATATAACACTTTGAAACAAAAATGATTAAAAAAAGAATAAAAAAGTTTATTTTAACTAAAATAAACAAGTGTATTAAATTCATGCTTTAAATATAGAGTGTCACATGTCACTGAGTGGTGAAAACCTTCCCTATGCTTTGGCTTTAACATATATATATACATATAATAAAACATGAAATTTACTTAAAATGCATTCCATAAAATAACTCACTATATTAAGAAAAGTATAAAATTCATTTGTAAATAAAATAAATTACTTGGCGGGATTGAACTAAACATTAAGTATGGATTGAGAATCACTTGAATGAATTTGAGGTTTGAGAAAAAACTTATAATGTATCTCATACCATGGATTATGTTTCGAAGAACCATGTCTCAACGATTGCTATTTAACAATTTCATCATATACTATCTCACACTACCTATAGTGTCTCTTAACTCATAAATCCTTGCCTCTAGTATATCTAGTATATCACAAAAGTGGTACTCATAATTGGATATATTACTTAGAAGCAAAAGGCTCAGGTCTTAAGTCTATTAGCTACAATATTATATCTTCTCAAATCATTAATGCTAAAGTAGATAATGTCCAACTTTTCAAGAGTTGAACTCGGACTATTAAGAACTGTTACACCTTAGGCATTCTTTATAAAATGTTTTTACAAATTCTTACAATTTGTGGAAATCCATTCATTAAACTATGATCTTCAGTTATTGTCACCAAATCTAAATGTAACACTTCTAGTATATTGAAATTATTGAGACAAATGTGTCTTAATTGTTTATTAATTATATAATTTGTTACTGGATGATGATTATTAATTTATTAAATCAATTAAAAAACAAACACTTTGATTGGGTTACTTTTCCTATGGAGAAACAATTACTTATTAATGTTATTGTTGCAAAAAATTGACTAAAGGATTTGATGTTACTCTTATTAGATTTTCTATATTTTAAATAGGTGGAAGATTAAAAAAAGATTAACAAGAGAAAACTTAGTTTTAGTGAAAAAATATATATATATTTAGCTTTTGATGGTGAAAAATATTAATTAAAAATAAAAATAATTGAAAAAAAGAGAAGAAAAAATTTTAAAAAGGTGATTTTAGCTAAAATAAAAATGTGTATTAAATGTATGCTAAAAATATAGAGTGCAACATGTCAATACATGTTGAAAACCTTCTCTATGCTTTGGCTTTAATATATCTATAACAAAACATGAAATTTACTTTAAATGAATTCCATAAGATAACGCACTACATTAATAAAAATCTAAAATTCATTTATAAATAAAATAAATTACGTGGCGGGACTGAACCAAACATTATGTGAGTATAGATTATGAATCATATGAATGAATTTGAGGTTTGAGAACAAACTTCTAATGTGTCTTACACCATACATAATGTTTTTGAAGAACCATGTCTCAATGATTACTGTTTAACAACTACATCATATATTGTCTCACACTACCTATAGTATCTCATGACTCATAAATCCTTGCCCCCAGTATATCTAATACGTCACCAAAGTGGTACTCATTAAGAATGTGATTGTCAAATGTTAGACATTGAAGCTTTTGTGCAAATATTGTCAATGAGCAATGATTGGATATATTACTTAGAAGCAAAAGGCTCAAGGTCTTAAGTCCGTTAGCTACAATAATATATCTTCTGAAATCATTGATGCTAGAGTGGATAATGTCCAACTTTTCAAGATTTGAGCTAGGAATATTAAGAACTATTACACCTTAGGCATTATTTATAAAAAGTTTGCTCAAATTCTTACAATTAGTGGAAATCCATTCACTAAACTCTAATCATCAGATATTGTCGCCAACTCTAAAAATAACACTTCGAAACAAAAATAATTGAAAAAAAGAGAAGAAAAAAGTTTTAAAAAGTTGATTTTAACTAAAATGAACAAGTATATTAAATGCATGCTTAAAATATAGAGTGTCACATGTCAATACATGGTAAAAACCTTTTGTATGCTTTGGCTTATTCTATGAAGAAAATTAAAAGTAAGAATCTTCACTTTCCTTTCTGTAGTGAAACATAGCCACATGTCTATTTTTTCATATTCTTTATGGGAAATACTACCCCAATCCCTATTTTTAAGTTCGACATGAAATTTCGTCAACTTGGAAGAAGAATGGAAAGTTAGATTGTTGTCTATGAATTTTGAAATGTATGAGTTGTAATGGAATTTATCCCTATAGTTGGCAAAGTCCTGCATGTGGAAAATGAGATTTAGGACATGTTTCCATAGATTCTGCCACCTTTTTGATAAAGCACTTATTTTAATGACTTCTTTGGTTGATGGAAGTAAAGAGAGGATGTTGAGAATCAGACAATCTGGTAAGGAACTAATGCGGTCTTCTTCATCTTTGTCATCCTCTTCACAAAACAAATCAATGATTCTTGTGCTTTTTGGTTGTCCAATCAAACCTAGGCCTGAATCAACACAAACACCACCATTATCTTCTTCAACCTCCTTTTTTTTCTCATAATCTAACGCAACATGAACAACACCATTATCTTCTCCAACCTTCATTATTATTATTACTTTTTTTCTTAAATCTAACGCTATGAATGTAAGGGAAAGAAAGGTGAGGTAGGAAGGGATTTTTATAGGGAAGGGATGGGAATAAAAGAGGAATATTGAAAATAATTCCTATTTAATTTAATTAACTCTCTTTCTTCCCTCTAATCCATGTACAGTTTAATTAATAGACAATGACGAGGTAATGAATGGGGGATTCCGTGTGAGCTCAGAAGATGCCATAAAGGTTATATATATGATTGGTGGGCGACTGGGCCCAGTGGTTCTATTCCTTCCTATTCCTTTTTTTTTTTCAGATCAATTCCTTCCAATTAAATTTTCTTTCTTCAAATGACAGCCAATCTCAATTAACAAATCTAAATTTTTTTACCCAATTGTTTATCCCATATTTTAGGTATATGTAAATTTAATGAGGTTGTAATATTTAAATTTTTATATAAATAAAATATAACATTTTATTATTATATTTTTTATTAAAAAATAATGAATAATTTTTATTATTTTATGATTAAATATGGCCGTAATATTTTTTTATGTAAAATTAGTTCTAAAGTTGAGAAGAATATTAATTATAAAAAATATTAAAAGAATATCAAAAAATTTTTTGAACAAAAGATCTGCCAAAATTGCAATGAATATAACTATATTAGGTTAATATCAAACAGTTATATAAATAGATAACATTTTTGTTATTTTTAAACTTCTATTTGATTAAATAGTAGTAGTAGTAGTAGTAACAATAATAATAACTAATTA
>CATIWM010528055.1:0-10059 GCA_949671775.1 Mallotus repandus | reverse complement strand
ATTGAATTGAATATTAATTTAAATTAAACATTTCATTTTATTTAAAAATTAAGTTATAATTATAATTGAATATTTTATAATAAAAATTTATAATTATTATATGCTAAAAATATATACTATATATTTCATATCAAAATAGCAATGCATTATACTACTATTCGAATCAGTTTACGAGTTAACAATACATATTAAATGATTTTTATTGAATTGAATATTAATTTAAATTAAACATTTCATTTTATTTAAAAATTAAATTATAAATATTATAATTGAATATTTTATAATAAAAATAAAAACTTATATTTATTATATGCTAAAAAATATATACAATATATTTCATATCAAAATAACAGTGCATTATACTACTATTCGAGCCGGTTTACGAGTTAACAATATATAATAAATTTTAAATGATTTTCATTGAACTGAATATTAATTTAAATTATAAACATTTCATTTTATTTAAAAATTGAGATAGACATTATAAACACAAATGTTCACTTAAAAACTATAAAGTTCAAAATTTTATCATCATAAAACAAAAATCAACTAAAAAATCAGAAATTTTCATTCATGATACCCAACTTTTAACCTTGGTCCCACTATGGTATCTCACTTTTAGTGATGGTAACATTATACTGACGTATCAGGCTTGCAAATGTTATGTCAGCACCATATGGTGCCACGTCAGTGAAGTGTGACATGTGTCACCATGTTAGAAGCCACGTGGTCATCTTTGGTCAGAAACCGAGGTTAGGCACTTTATTGGTACTAAAACGAAAGGTTAGGGAGTTTTGTGTTACATTTTAAAGGTTAGGTATTTTTGTGGTATGAAGTCCAAAATCTGGGTACCATGAGTGTAATTTACCCAGAATTCATATTAGAGTAATTTTGAATTTTCAATATTAGTAATAAAATATATTTTAACTTTTTTTAACAATAATACTTTCATTAAAAAAAGAAATTACAATTAAGCCCAATAAACTAAGGAAAGAAAATAAACCTAAATAAAATAGCCCAAATACCATTATAAGCCCATTTCCATTAATCATCTTTTTCACAATACAAACCCTAGATTTACTAAGGTTGAGAGAGAGGGACGGCTGCAACAGAGGAGGCGCCACCAGCAAGCAAGGCTGCAATAGAGAGAGTTGCTCGAGAATGAGTTGTTGAGACCTTATCAAACCAACAACGGTGTTGAGTGTACCGTTCATGTTGGGGAGCAAACAAGATGAAGAGAAATCATGGAAATGGAGGCTGAAAATATAAGTTTCTTCCTTTAAGCTTCCATCCTTATTATGATCCATCTTCTTTTCAATCGTTGAAGGGATCAATTTCCTGGCCAATAAAAAAGCAGACATGATGCTCAACAAACCCAACAAAACACACCGCAATATCAACATCTATCAATATCTATGAGATAACTTATTAGATATAGGTAAATAAAAGAAGAAAAGAAATAAAAAAAAACAAACAAAGGGGGGTGATTGCTAGTAAAAGAACCAGCTTCACCCTTTGTGAAAACAATATGAAGAACTCAAGGCTATATCACAGAGAGAAAAGAGTAGTGTATTAAGTGGGACTTACTCAGCTAAAAATATTTTAACTTAATTTGCTATATTTAGGTTGTTGACATGCTTTAAGATTATCTTCCATTGTGAATATCTTGTTCTGCTATTTTTACATTTATAGATATATGGACCATAAAATGATATATTCCAACATAAAATACTAAGTAAACCACAAAATGATGCATGTCGACCATATAATGGTACAGGTTGACCATAAACTATCAAGTAAAAAATTTGGTTTACCATATTATATTAGTACATAAAAATTTCATTACTTTGAAACACGAAACAAATCAAAATGCAATAGTTAAACTCAATTGTAAATTTATAAACATTTAGAAAATTACCTTAACTATAAACTCGATGATAGATAAATCTTAGGGATTTGAAGTAATAATTAAATTTGAGAGGCTGATGGAATTGTTGGCTCAGAGCAATGATTGAATATGAAGGATTAAAAGTGATGATACAATTGTAAACATTTTCAAAGTAAGAATTGGGTTTTTGTTTGATAAAATTTTCAGATTTAAAAAAAAAGTTTGGAAAGTGTTTAAAAATATTTGGTGGACCTTATTTTTTTGTGAATAGTGCACTTTTTTTAAGACTATAATGGCGTTTAGTTGTTATAAATATTTACCGGTTAACCTATTATTGTAGGTATTTTTTTTTGTTTTTAACGACAGTGATACCTTGAAGGTATTATAGAATTTTCCTTCTCTTTAATACATTATTAAATTTATAAATGATACCGTTGTTAACTTATATTGTTAGATTTATTAATTTGTACAAACTCATAAATTAAAATTACTAGAAAATAAAAATAAAAAGAATTACATTCAATTCCTTTACCACTGCCATCATCACTATTTTTTCAACAACCATAGCCATTGTCTCCATTTGTTTATTATTCATCAATGTTGTTAGGCAAAATCCATTATCAAGCCTTTGAACTATAGCTGTTTTTTCTATTAAGGCCCTATCATTTTATTATATTATATTGAGCCCCTATGCTTTTATTTATGTGGCTATTGAGCCTCAATTTGACAGATTACTTGCATGTGTTGGTCATGCTCTATTAAGTGGCGAGTGACAGTTCGTGTCCTATACTGAATGGTCAAAAATTGGTTGACTAGGCTTAGTTATGCTGACTAAGCATGATAAATGGCAAGAATATCCTTAATAATAAGATTTTCCCAAATTGAACAAATAAGAAAACCTAATTAACGAATAACAAAAGCTCTTTTATTGCTCTTCTCCATTTTTGTTCCATTATTATTGAAGTTGAACCTCTACCAACTTCTTTTCAAATAATAAAAGCTACCTCGTTCTTGTTTCAACATTCTATTGCAACCTCGTAACTATCTTGAACTTCTACCTTGAAAGTAACAAAAGCAACATCATTGTTCTTCTTAACTATCTTCCTCTTGTCTTCGATTTTTATAGTTTAAGGTGATGCATTGCTAGTGTTTGGGTTGAAGAAAGCTTTAAAAAGTCACTTATGAATTAGGGAGTTGTCTCAAAAAGGTATGGACAACAACTTTTTTTAAACTTATCTATGTTTGGAATACTATGTAGCACTGTCATTTTTGTCAAATAAAAAATGTGAAATGTGCTTGGGTGTGGTCCTGGTTGTATTTATTATGCAATAAAAAATGTAGGCTTTGTCATTTTCAATTTTGGATAATGGTTGTTGGATATAAATAAAAGTTCAATGTTGTGAAAAGTACATGCATTTACTACATAAATTTTTTATGGTGTTGATTTGGTTAAATATGAATTTGACAGGCATGGCTGATACATTTGTGAAGCTTATATATCACCATCAAGGTAAATTTTTTAAGGGTAAATATGAAGGGGGCAAAATTAAGATGGTTAAATGGGAATTTGATTTAGATTTATTGTCTTATCCTAATTCATTATCTTAGGTCAAAGAATTAGGACTAATATTGGTGGTCTGTACTACAGATGTGCTACTAGTGGTGCCTTTATTGTTTTAATAGATGATGCTACTGTTATACATTTAGGTAACCAATTGAAACATAATGATGAACTACACTTGTTTACTGACCACAACCTTAATAATGATATTATCCTAGGTGAAAATTTCCAAAAATAACCTTTTGTTCAAGTTAGGTGAGGGGTTGAACAACCTAACTTTGAAGTGGAAGGTGAGGTTTAAGTGGGGAGAGGAGTTGAGCATGAGGAGGGTGACGTTCAAACTGACAGGTTTAAGGAGGGTGAAGTTCAAAATGAGACGTTTAAGGAGGAAGAAGAAATTCATCAAACATTTGATGAATTCCTTGTGTTTGTTAATCTATTAACAGATAATGAGGATGATGAACTACAACAAACTAGGAATAAAGTGAGAGAGAATGGAAAAAAAAACACAAGCTCAGGTTCTAGATGATGAGGTAGGTAAGCAGGTTCATATAGAAGTGGTTAAGCATAGAGATGATATAGATGAGAGTGAACATGGCGAAGATGATGCAATTAGGGGTAGGTCTGATGAAGAAGAGGTTAATAACTCAAAGTACACGGACAGTGAAGACTTATGAAGCTACTACATAGATTCAGAATATAGTTATGGGGATGATGCATTAAGAAAACCTAGTTCTAAGGTTAGATATAATCCAAACTTGACAATCTCTAAATTCTGTCCACGTATGATATTTAATAGTGTGCATCAATCTAGATATGATGTTACTAAATATGTTGTCATGAAGGGCGAGGGGGTTCACTTTGTAAAAAATGAACCTCATAGGGTTAGGGCACACTACAAGAAAAAAATGTCCTTAGGTCTTGTTTGCTGGAACTAATAAAAATGAGGGGTCTTCATTGTTAAAACTTACCATCCTAAGTATAGTTACACTAGAGAGAGTAGAAATAAAATGGCTACCTCTAATTTTTGAGCCATTTTATTGAAGAATGTCATAGTAACACACTCAAAGATTAAAATCAAGAATATTGTGCAACTTTGCAAGTCTGAATACAAACTTTTATTATGCAATTCAGTTGCTAGAAATACCAAAGTTAAAATTATGAAATAGCTTGAAGGGGATTTTAAAGAGTAATTTGTACATTTGCATGATTATGTTCAAGAAGTAGTTGTATCCAACCCGGGATCAATATGTCTAGTGAAGTCTAACATGGACAACTTACAGAATTTAAACCTTGTTTAGAGGTTTTATGTTTATTTTAATGGGTGTAAACAGTGGTAGATTAAAGATTGTAGGCCCAAATCTTGAGTGCTATTGAGAGGGATGGAAACAATCAAATTTTCACAATAGCTTGGGCAATAGGCCTAGTTTTTAAGATGCTTGAAGTTTGATCGGAGATGGACAAGGGTATGCAATCATATATGATATACAAAAAGTCAGTATTCAGTCTATTATCTGGTTTGATATTTGATGAAATAATGTTTATTGATTTAGTTAATCAATGCACTAACATCTATAAGTTTATAGTTGATTCTATAGAGCCTTGATATTGCAATACAAGAAGAATTGCCTCATGTTTATTATAGGATGTGCGCGAGGCATATATATGTTGTATGGGCTAAAAAATGGAGGGAAAATGATAGGAAGACTACTTTTTTGACTGTTGCAAAGTCTATTTTCAAGGCTCAGTTGACTACTAACATGGAAAATGTAGAAAAATTTAGTGTTGGAGCTATGGATGACATGATTCATTATCCTCTACATTAATGGTGCGAGGTCTTCTTCACTTGTGAATCATGTTGTGATGTGGTCAATAATAACATGGTTGAAACATTCAATGGATGGATATTGGAAGCAAGATTCAAGCCAATTCTATCCATGTTAGATGACATACAGAAGTAGGTCATGAACAGGACTACAAAGAAAAGAAGGTCTATGGAGACATCGATTTCAGACATTTCCCCTAGAGCTTTGGAGAAGTTATAAAAGAGCAAGGGCGTCTCTTATTCTTAGCATAATGAATTCAATGGTGAAGATGGATTTGAAATCTCAATTATCTATAATGCTGCAAATACACACACAACCTTCTTAGGAATAAAAGTTGCACTTGTAGAGAATAGAATTTAACAGGAATCCTCTGCCAACTGTTGATTGTGATATTCTAACAATGGATAAAGATCTTGAAGCTTTTGTTGCTCATTAGTATAATAAAAGAAACTTACATTGAAGCATATTCCTCTGCTTTGCAACCAATGAGAGGGAGAGAAGTACGGGATAAAATGGGCAAAGAGACAATCCTGCCACCTACAATTGGGAAGCTTCCAGCCAGACCTAAGAGTAAGAGAAGAGTTAATAAGGATGAGGTCAAAAAGGTTGGCCAATTGCCAAGAGTTGGTTTGTAAATGACTTGTAAACTTTGCAAGAACACTGGACACAATATTAAGGGGTGCCCAAATAGGAAAAAAAATAGTCAGGTAATGAAACTAACAACTATGTTTAAATTACATATATCATTGTTATTAAGTGTTTAACTACTTTGACACCTTATTGACAGGGTTCAACATCAATTAAGAGGAAGACAAAGGGAAGGTCCTCGCAAAAGGGTACTAATATGCCTGGGCAAGAAAGAGCTTTTTAGGCTGCATCTTATTTTGTAAATAAATACTACAAGACTACCAAAAAGAAAAGACAGTCAAGTAAATTATTTAAGTTTAAAATAAGTTAATCAATTTGGTTTATCAATGGTTGTTCATTTAGTTAATTATGCCAATAAAGTTTATACATGTGAGCTGATTTATCAATGGTTATGTATTTGAAGAAGTTGATAGTGGTCAAAATACGGCCTCAGTTGGGCGTAATTTGGATGGTGGCCAATGTCCACCTCATGTCACTGTGAGAAATCAATGTTGCAGTGAGGTAGGGGCCTCAGGTGGGTTTGAAACTCCAACTCCATCAAGCACCAGGTTTGAAAAAGGGTTCAATCTAAGAAGCAAACTGCCATCTTAGAAGAGTTTTTGTAAGAGCAAAGGGATCAAAATTAAAATACCTTATAACCTATAACTTAAGGCTACAAAGTAGTTGATGTAAGTTCAGTTTCAATTTATTTAATAAGTTAGGGATTTATTCCTTACTGCTGTTGTTATTGTCAAAAGATTAATTCATGTTTTCAATTTGCTAGTCTACGGGGGATGTAACAAAAGGGATTCTTACGTCAAAAACCAAGCTTATTTTCTATTAGAATAGTTAGAGCTACATTTGTATATATTATTCTTGTGTTGGGATTCCTACTAATGTCAGGATAACTACTATTTGTAAGCTTGGGATGTGTTATTTTGTTCTTACTACTTTAAAGTCATCTTTTCTTTTGTTACAAACATAGCTCAATGTACTTTTGGTATTCTTAATAAATATTATTTAAGTTTCAGTATTTATATGTGCCATTTCATTCTTATCAAGCCACGTGTGTTCTATTATCACTTATTCAGTTTGATAACCATTTCAATATTATATAAAAACACAAAACGTATCACAAAGATATCAAATTTAACACTTTTCATCGCTTAGCATCAAATTTAACACAAAATAAACTCAATTAGGGGGTTAACCAGTGAGCTCTGTAAATTTAACAACAAAACAAGATCCAACAACTTAGCATCTATTTCATCTCACATTGAAATTGAAATATAACATAGCAAAAAATTTTAGCTACCAACTACACTTAGCATATATTTATCACTTTAACAGTTTAATCACTAACAATCCAAAAATAACATAAAAGGCAGCTCTATAAAAATTTCTGCTTCCTGTCATGTCTTTTGCTTCTTGCTTCACTTCTGTCAATTCCAAGTTCAATGAGCTGATTTCATTCGTTATTTCATTAATGTGCTTTAAAAAATTGAAGCCTTATAGTCATCTTCACATTTGACCCTCAAATTCTGCATGTGTATATTCAATGCTCTCAACTCATTGGCCATTATCATGGACCTCTCACTAAGCCATTAGTCATGCCACTTGAAGAACTCACAATGAGTTCCCTGAAATTTATTAAATCCCAATCAAAATAAAATTCAAACCCCTAATTTCATAATGCAAAACTCTTTCACCTCATGAGGACACCACCAAAACTTCCTTCCTAGGTCATTTTTAGTCCTTGAAATCATCAATCGCGCATGATTTCCACAATTACAGTAGAGCATAGCTTGCTAAAAAATTGAATGACCAAATTCTAAGTTAGTTGTTTCCCCTCTGTTTCTTCACACACCACTGCTACTTCCTCCTCTACTACTACTTCCCACTCCACTGTTTATCACCATTGATGAAAATATTCAAGAACAAAGAGTGCGATAATGATGAATAAAGAGTAACAGAGTGAATGTGTTTAACGAGTGAAGGAGAGCTAAGAGTTAAAGGTTGAAGAAAATAAATATTAGAGATTCAAATACCAAATATATCCCTTACTATTATTAAACTTTATTTTTTAATATGACACATGTAAATAATAATTGTCCGACATGGCATTTTTATTATTAAAATATTCAATACTTAACACCATTTAATTAATCTGTCAAATTGGGGCTCAATAGCGATATAAATAATAGTATAAGGGCTCAATATATATAATGCAATAAAATGATAGGGACTCAATAGAAAAAATTACTATTGTTCAAGTGCTTGATAATGGATTTTGCCATTTTGTTAATTGCAAAAAGAAAAAAAACCATCACACTCTCGTAAAAATAATTTCTTTTTCCAAAAGACCAAGTTTCATTCACATTTTCGTCACTTAATTAACAAAACTATGAAAAATTGTTGAACAAAATATATATTTCTACTGAGTAAGCAAAAAAAGGAGTACTTATGGTCCATAGATATTCAAGTGATTGTTGTTATTGTTGTTGTTGTTATTTGTGTTATTGTTAGTATCACGATTAACGAAACAAACCCTCTCATGACCCATTCCTCTTTAAAGAATGTGACACATGTTAAGGATGTCCAACATACATTGTATGCATATGATTAATACATGACATATTCATCAATGTCAAATTTTTAATTCACAATTTATTATATTTAACAAAACTATTTATACAAGTAACATATAACACACATCAACAAGCTCACAGCTTCAAGTAGTTCACATCTTTCTTTATATTGTACATATACAATACGCTAGCCTTAATACAAGATATGAAAATTCACTAAGCACGTGACGTTCAAGAAAAACTGAGGATGACCTCCTGCTAACCCACCTGACACAATGCTAGTGTATCGGATGCAAATATTTCTTCAAGACTGACTAATTTCTTTTAATCTTGAAAAATAATGCAAATGGGTGAGTCTGTAACTCAGTAAATGAACAACATAATATCCTATGAAAACATAACACATCAAGCATATAATATTATCAATCAATAGTCCATTTGATAATTAACTTATAATTTTTTTAGCATGCACAAACTTGTTATAGCATAATATTTTCTTCTGGACATCAATGTACTTGTGAATTATATGCAATTCAATTTTTTTATAAATCATGGATCCCCATACACACGCAACCCTACCATAATTTTTTTTTTGCCAACGGTATTTCTTTTTTTCTTTTTTTAGTCATTTTACGACATATAAAGGGATTCCATATCGCACACAGCCCTGCCTCATTCACAAGTAGCATTGCATCCTCATATTCATCCAATCATATTTCTTATATTTACATATACATTAAGAGTTCATCACTCTGTCACAGTACTTTATTCAACTCATCATTAACTAAATATATCACATATCACTCCAGAAAGTAAATTAATATCTCCTCCATAATATATAAGAAAATAATAATATACCAAAAATATACTAAAATATACCATAATTCAATATGGCAGAATTGATAGTGCAAATTCAAAAATACACCAAAAATGTCACATTGTGAATATCAAAGCCATATTCTCTAGATTAATATTATTATGAGTCTAGATTAATTTTCAACTAATTTTACATCAATTGGATATATATAGAAAGAGAAATATAAAAAAAAATCCACCATGGTCAATCTATCAATAAAGACTAACTACATAAATTATTTCCCAAATTGGCCATCAAAACAGAAAAATTAAGCTTCCTATATTTCTATTAATTTTGTAGATAACATCTTAAAGTTTTCATAGGAACAAATGGAACCCAATTTGGAGTTATAAAACTCCAAATATGACTTCCACAATAATTTTGTTCTTACCCATACAGGACACCCGAATTCAGCAACCATTATTTATATATACAATCTCATTCATATGTAAAATCTCATATAAAAAACAATCAACCATCAACACAATAATCAAAAATCAAAATCTATCAATTAAAACACATATATTTCTCTTATCCAATCAGCTTAACAAATAAATTTATAATTATTTATTTTAAGTATTATATTCACATAGAACATTAAGTTATTCACTTACCTTTATTGCTTCCTTCCCTTTATTTGAATTTACTTGTGTATCAGCCTCTTTTCCAATTTGTTTAGCTTAAATAGATCATAATTCACTTTCTTTAAACAC
>CATIWM010528043.1:0-31611 GCA_949671775.1 Mallotus repandus | reverse complement strand
AGTGAAAATAGGTGCTTCTTTTAATAATTTATTACTTAAAATTAAATTAACGGTAAACTGTGTAAAGGAAAATAATACATATTAGTATTAGATTATAGTTAATAAAAAGACAAATAATTTAGAAATATTTATGTTAATAATAAAACATTCAATTGGAAGTTTAAATTAGTTAAATTATAAATTTATTAACTAAATATATAAATATTAATAATTAACTAAAATATTTATTGAAAGTAAAAAGTAAAAAAACATTTAAGAATATTAAGGATTAATTTGTTAAAATTTTAAGATACATAAATTTATTAAAAATTTTAATAAATTATAGGGACTAAATAAGATATTTTGTTCTATATGTATGATATTGTTTCTACTTATTTTGAATGGAAAGACTTTTTTTTTTTTGAACAAAACGGAAAGATTTAATGTGCAAAAAAATAAAAGTATAAGGAGTTAATGTGTAGAAAAATAAAAATGTAGGGAGTAACTTCATATAAAAAAAATACAAAAATAAAAGCCAAAAAATAATAAAAATACACTAAAAAAGTATGAGTTATTCCTATACTTAAATGTGTATGTGTTGCTCCATTGGAAGTTATATGTATGACAAGACATTAACATGATATCTACTTTTAATTTGATTTAAATAAATGCAAAGAGGAACTCCGCCATTCACACATGCTGAGTTCCTTTCTTTCTCTTTATAAATATCAAGTTCGTCGGTCAAATTGACATACTTATTACAAATTGCAGAGCAGATAGAACTCTATCATCTTAATTGATAGGGTTATCTTTATTTATTTTTTTAAAAAATAATTATGCCAATTTGATTGGCAAAAATATTTTATCATTTAACATTTTCGTTATTGATAGTGACAAAATAGGTTTAGCTTCTTAAAAATTATTTTTTACCCCAAATTGGAAATTACTTTTAAAACTATCCTAAATTGGGAATTTTATTTTTTTACACTAAATTGATAAAAAGCCAATATCTTCTTTTTTCGTATATTAATATCACAAATAAGTTATTTTTGAAAGTCACTTTTAAATTAATGAGGGTTTTGATCTCATTTTGATTATTTTGTTAGAATTTATTTCAATTTTTATTAATTTATTGGTTACAGTATGTTGATAATATTCTCGTATTAACACAATCACTTGATCTCTCTTTATAATTTGTATCATTTATTGTTCACGAATTTCATTATAGAGGAATCAAAGAGCTTAAATGAGTCTTATTCTATTATATCCGTAGTTGTGAATTTTAGTAATTTACACTATACTATACTGTTCTGTAACTCAATTTTTATGCATAACCTTTGATTAGTGATGGATTATCTTCTTCTTTGCTAAAAAAGAGTATATAGTATTTTCTTATACTAAAAGATAAATTTAGAGATTAAATTAGGTTATTTTTAACAGGCTTTTTCAATAAAATTTTTAAATATTTTTAAAAATTTTATTAAAAAAACCTGTTGTCTTGTATATAGTTATAAAAAATCAGTGTTTTTTTTTGGTCAATACAAAAATCATTGGTTTTAAAGTTGGAGACTTCTTGTACGTTTAATTATATACATCATTGCCCTTATCTCTTTTGTCATATGCAATGAAAGGGACACAAATACTTATCCAGTATCAAAAGATTTTCTTTTTTTTTTTTTTAAATTTTGTCCGTTTGTTCATAATACAATTGATTCTAGTAGTTAATTAGTGCCCGGCTTATAAAGCTAATTGCAAAGAGATATTAATTTGACATTATTATTTTATTTTTATAAAAATAACTGTAAAACTTAATTACACTGTTCGAAGAAAATGTGAAAATTAATTATGATTCATGTTGCATCTAAGGCTAAAGGTGCAAATTGGATCCTCACATTTTGCTCTAATTTTATATTGAACTTTATCTATTTTTTAGCTAATTTTTTTTTATAAAATTAGATTATATTGGATTTTTAAAAAGTACAATCAAATCTTATAACTTTTTTTTAGTACAGCTAAATTCTATAAATTAATAAAAATTAATTTTAGTGGTTAATTAACAAATAAAATTGATAATTGATCCAAAATTTAATTTTAACGGTTGAATAACAAATTTTTATACTTCATTCATCAATTTAAATTTTTAAACCTACATAATAATTGATAAATAATTTTTTTTCAATTGCTAAAATCAAATTTTAGGCCAATTATCAATTTGCTATTTATATTAACGAATAAAATTTGATCATTTTTTTGAAATTTATATCACTTGATTGTAAAAATTTTAAATTTAAAAAAAATTTCTAAAAAATTATTTTATAGGTTTAAAATTTTTTGAAATTTTATAATTAAGTTATATATATATTTTTAAAATATTTATCAATTTTATTTGTTAGTTACCTGTTAAAATTAATTTTTAATTAATTTATAGGACTTAATTGTATTCAAAAAAGTTATAAGATTTTATTGTACTCATCAAATGTTCAATATAATTCAAATTTATAAAAAATAAATTTCAATTTGACTAAAATAAATAAATAAAAGGGTTCAATGTAAAATTAATATAAACCGTGAAAGTCCAATATACTAGGGTATGTATAATTTTAATTGTACCTTTAATATATCTTTCAGATCTCTTGTAAATCAATTTTATTATTTATTATGCAAGAGATTAATATCTTCAATATTTATTTATTTATTTATGAATATAAGATACAAAGATTATAAATTTATTAATTTGTTTTCTTGACATCAAATTTAAGATTTTAAAATCTCAAACTTTCAACCACAACCAATTAATTTAATTACTTTTGACTCAATTCATCAATATTTGAATTGTTTCTCTTACAATTAATAAAAAAAATTGCTTGTTTTAAGCAAATTGACTACCTCTTGATACTAGAATGATTTGGAAGAATTAGAGTCCCATTTTTTTTAATACAGAGATAATGTGATTCAAATTTTGATAAACTATATAATATAAAATAATATTTTTTTTAAATTGATGATAATAAAAAATAACATATACACTTTAAAATATTTTTAAAAATAAATTATTATTTAATTATTTTTTCATTTACTCAGAGTTCCATTTAATGCGAGATTTTTTTAATGCATAAATAACGCCACGAACATCAGCAATTATAATAACTTGTAATAATGTCTAATGAAAAGCAAAAACTCCAAAGGACAGCTTATCATCAGGACAGGTGGGTTCTAAACAAAAGTAGTATAAAATGCTCTCTAATCTGCCTTAAACATGATTTAATTATGCTATAAAACTAGCTAAAAAAAAAGAAACAACACTGACTGATGTAATGGCTCTATTGGCCAGCAGATAAGATTCACACTTGGATCTTCAAAATTCTATAAAAAAGAATGATTTCAATTTCAATGATCGAAACCATATAAAATTTCCACATGTCCAACATTTATATTAGATGGAGGAATCCATCTTTGACACTAAAACTCACCAATCTTGAAAATAACAGCACAAGGCCACAAGCCATGCATTAATGAAAATGTCCGTTTGCTCACAATTGTTTTGGTGTTTTCCCATCACCCTCCATACTTGTTCTTTTTTTTAATAGTTCTGGCAAAACTTGTTGAAAAAAATAAAAATAATAAAATAAAAATTGCACCTAATCCCTTCTTTAGGTCTTTGCCATATGATTGTGATTTTTCATTGTCCTTGGGGTTGTTTGAAAAATTTATTTATTACTATCAAATGACCTTGGAATTATAAATTATTTTATTTAATTAAGAAAAAATTAGAGAAAAATAAAACATATTCTCTAATTTTTAAATTTATGGAAATAATCTCAAAATGTTTTTGAAATTTTTTTTAAAGCTTCTGATAGAAAAATATTTTCCAAATGTAAAAAAAATCTACTAATTGAAATTTTTTTTTTGGTCTTTGGGGGAGGGGGTGGGGGTATCAAACCTCCCCTTTCTATGATATCAATCTCCGTGTGTAGGTGATAGGCCATTCGGTGTAGGCGGGATTGATTGCTAATTGAAATTTTAGTACATTATAAATAATAACTAGTGATATTTTCCAACAAATTCAGGCAAGAAACAAATTATGAATTTAGGGTTCTATATATGTAATATCAGCAGCAAACACAAGTTATGACAAGACAAGACAACCTTTGTGTATACTTCTAAATGCTTTATTTTGTAATTGACGGGTCAAAAGAGCTTTCCAGTATTTTCCTGCTCTCCACCAGAAAGTTCTACAAAATTTTTACCCTCAGAATAGTCACTTGGGTTAAATCAGGCAACTATTGAAATTTTGGCTTTTTTTCAGAAATCAAGAAACCTATGCAATCAGTATGTTGATAATTCTTATGTTATTGTCACTTAAATCATTTCAAGAGTCGTGTTACAATAGCAATTTAATATTAGCCAATCATTCAAGTCCTAATAAGCCACTCCACTTGCTTATTTACATGGAACACGTTATTGTTTTCTGACCAGATTGTTTCTTTACTGAGACAAACAAGCAATGATTTCCAAGTAGAGTAATCAGGAGTCGTACCTTTTTCTGTCATTTGATTGAAGAGGCTTAATGCCTTCTGAAAATTTCCCTTCTTGCAAAGGGCATCGATTATAGGACTATAACTTCCACCATCAGGTACACAACCTCGACGAACCATGTCATCAAGGAGATTCAAAGCACTACCATCTTTTCCCTGCTTGCAGAAACCACGAATAAGACCATTAAATCCTGACGCAGCTGGAAAATAATCTCGACCAACCATCTCATTTATCAGCTCAAATGCTTTCTGCAGATTCCCTTCTTGACAAAATCCATTAATCAAGCAGTGATACACAAGAACGTTTGGAATGCTGCCTTCATTAGTCATCTGATCAAAAATCTTCTTTGCATTCTCAACATCACCCTTCTCACAGAACCTCAGTACACTCAAGCTCCTATCAACAGCTCTGGGAAATAATTTTTCCATCCTTATAAGAAACTCAAGAGCTTCATCCCACGTATTATTCTTATATAGGCCATATAGAACACTGTTATATGGACTAATCCTACCACAAGAACCTCCTTTGGATTCCTCCATCAGCTCTAGGATCTTAAACCCATCTTCTATACGCCCTCCTGAAAACAAACGCTTGATTAATGTATCATACGTATCAAAATTCCAACTTATCCCATCTGTTTTCATATCATTAAGCATATCCAGAGCTAAGTCAAACATCCTAGAATCACAGAAACCAGAGATCAATATATTGTAAGTGCTAACGTTAGGAAGACATGCCTTTCTCTCCATCTCCTTCAAGAAGCGATGCGCTACTTTAACTTTCCTTAATCTACAAAATCCCTTTAACAAGGTGTTATAAGCCACAACATCAACTACACCACCCTTGCTCTCTACTCTCTCTAAAATTTCAACAGCCTCTGTCACACGACCTGCATTGCAAAGAATTTCAACCACCTTAGTCACCGTAACAACATCAGGCACAAATCCTGAACTGAAGCTCTTCTCTAACAATACAAGAGCTTGAACTAAATTGTGTTCTTTGCAGTACCCAGATATCAAAATACTGAAAGTCACATCGTTCGGCTCTTCTATTTCATCCATCAAGCTCCTTGCTCTCCCAACTTTACCATTCTTGCATAATGCATGAAGAAGAGTATTGTAAACAACAGCATTGGGCTTTACACCTCCAGATTTCAAAACCTGCAATAGCTTAAAACCATCTCCAATTCTATTAGTCAAGCAAAGACCTTTCATCAAAATCCCAAAAGTGTAATCATCACCTTGAACACCATTCCCTATCATTTTCTCTCGGTAAAACTTCCTAGCAAGATCAATATCTTCTTTAACAAGAACATCTAGAATTGAGTTAAAGATTTTCAAGGATGGGTTCTTGCCAAACTTAGAAATCAAGTCAAGAACTTTGATAACATCTGGGATCATTCTAGCTCGACCAAGGCCACGAATCATAGTCAGGAAAATGGGATCATCTGGAGAAGAGCCAATTGATTGGGACATTTCGTCGAGCAGTTGGTATACAGTGTCAAAACGACGGAAAATACAAAGCTTTCGAATCAAAGCTTGGTAGGTGAACAGCGAGTGAGTGAAACTGGGGAGGTTTGAAGCCCATTTGAAAGTTTGGAGAGCTTTGGGTGCTGACTTTTGGTCTAATATGAGTTGGGCAATGTGGTAATGAGATGGAACAGAAAGGGACGATATTGATGGTGATGATGATAAGCAGTGATTGAACTTAAAGATATTAAGTAACTTAGAAGGTGTTTCGAGTTTTGTAAGAGAAAAAAGTTTCGGCATTGATCACTAGTGGAGTTGATACTATTATAGTGTCAAAATTTTAGGGGACTTCATAGAAGAATTTAGATTTGCACTGTTAGTTTTCGTTGAGGACCGTGATGAGTTGAAATAATCTACTCTTTGAAACATATCGAGTACAAATGCATATTTCAGAGTATTGCGTCTTTTCTTCTGCACATTTTCATTGACAGGGTGGATCACTGTATTTCATAATTTTGGCAGAAATTTGGAACCAATCTGGATTCGTCTACTTGTGGATTGTTTCCGAAAGAGCAGCCCTAGAGACATCTCAAATCATATACTCTAATGCTGCTGCAGATTTGCGAAAACTTTCCTGATGGTAGGTTAACCGTGTTTTGCAAGGAATTGCCATTTTCCACAAAAAATACGGTTGGAGATGAAAAGGCACATGTCCTGCCCTGTATGAGATATTGATGCCGAGCACCAAAACTCGCTGGCTATAACAGAGATATAAGAACAGAAAACGAAAAACTGCTTTGTATAGAAGCTCACACCAGCTAAATCAGTAGCACACGATCCTAAATATAAACAACTAAAAAGTAACAGGTTTTGCAAAGCAGTTTTTTTTTTTTTGATAAAAAAAAAGTAACAGGTTTTGCAGGAGAGTCAGCAGCAAAATTTGTTTCCCTGATGCTATGAACCAACTTATACTCCTATTGTAATGTATTGTCTCCTCACAAAGAAGCGAGAAGATGCACCATTAAAGAAGCATTATAAACTAAACAAACAGAGAGCTTTCTAAAATCATGGTCCCAGTAAATTGAGGTATTCACAAGTTGCAGAGAACTAAGCAATATTCAAGCTGACAAGGGAAACAGGTATCCATCTACCTGCATATCAATGAACCAAAACCCACAACTGGGCAAACCTGCCATCCTTATTAACAAAGATGCTAAATAGCAACACAAGTAAACCTTTGCAGCTAGAGTCTGCTAGTGGCACAAGCAAACTTGAAAAAAGGTATAGCTAAAAGGAAAGAAGTTTAAGCCAGAGATATAGTTGATTGGATTACTAGTGACTCTGTCTTAAAGAACCAAATATCAGATGAATAAACTTTCAAACTCACCGTAGCTTAAGATTCAACATCCATCTGTCTATCATTTGAACAAAAAAGCTATGATAAAACTCCAAACACCACAACATTATCAGCAGCAACAACTTCATATGAGGCTTCGTCTTCTTCTTCTAATGATGCCAAAAGCATCAGTTCGTTACAATTCTAAGAATTTGATAGTTTACCGTGGAACTAAATCTAGGGGTGTAAATAAGATGAGCAACTTGCGACCAACTCAAGGCTCGGTCTTCGGTAGAAGCTCGCTTGAAGTTGTTCAGTAGTGTAAACAAATCTAGTGTGAGCTCAATTCCGAGTGCCTAAATCTTACTAATTCTTCAACACTGGAAAAACACAAATTCCAGCAGCCCCACTAAATTTTATTCAACAAAGCAAAATGCAGCACTAATTAACAAAAATTTCCAAGAAATTCAAAGGCTTCTACATCTTCAAATGATGCCACAACCACCAGTTCATTACAAGCGTAAGAATTTGATTTTCATTGCAGAGCTAAATCTAGGGGTGAAAATAAGATTAGCCATTAGTGAGCAACTCAAGGCTCGGTCTGTGGTAGAACAGCTCGCTTGAAGTTGTTCATTAGTGTAAACAAATCGAGAGCCTAAATGTTAATAATTCTTCAACACTAGAAAAACACAAATTCCAGCAACCCCACTAAATTTTATTCAACAAAGCAAAATGCAGCACTAACTAACAAAAATTTTCAAGAAATTCTCCATTAATTATGCATAAAGCTACACCTTTTTTAGCATAGTTTAACATTGCATCAAACTAATACAACAATTAAACAAAAACCCAAACCACAGCATCCTCAATCAACATAAAAAAAAAAACCCAAAAAGATACAATCTTTTCCCTTCTTCTAATTTATTTTCAAATTATTAATCAATAAGAACACAAACCCTAATCCAAATCTTTGACAACTTTAATCCCCATAGTATTAGCAGTGCCAATAATAGACTTAGAAATAGACTCAAGTGACATATGTTGACAGTTAGGATCTGACTGTTTCACCTTCGCTATCTCATACACATGTTTCAATGTCACCGTCGACGCCACCACATGTCCCGGTCGGCTACTACCCGATTCAATTCCGGCTGCTTTCTTCAAGTACCATGTCACCGACGGCGACTTAACGGTGAACTCAAACGTGTTGTCTTTAAACGCCGTTATTCTAACGGCCGTGGGTGTGTCTGGTTTGTATTTCTGTGTACGTGCGTTGAAGTCCTTGCAAAAAGCCATTAGATTGAGACGGTATTGACCAAGTGCTGGACCTACAGGTGGTGCTGGCCGTGCACCACCGGCTGGTACTGTTAGACGGATTGTCGCCGCCACTGGTCGCCGAGTTAGAATCTCCTTTACGGCAGCCATTGATCGGTGTTGTTGGAGTGAGAGGCTTAGGGTTTTACTCAGAAAAATGACTTTGGGTTTTAGTATATTTCTGTAGAATCAAAAAACGACTTGTCGTTCACATTAATAGTCCTAAAAGTCAGGTTTATTTTACACTCTGATCATCGAAGTTATTTATTTCACAATTGAGTTATTAATTTTTTTACTGTACATTAAGTTATATATATACGCACAATGACCTCAAAATAGTGATAAAAAAGCAATTTTCTTCATGAGATTTTTCGTTTTTTATATTTTTTTCCTTTAGTTAACAAAATTAGCCTTATCTTCCACCAAAATCACATAAAAAAATCATTTTCAATTTAAATTAGCAAAATAATCAATAAGCTTTCAATTAAAGGCAACAAAAGAAAATTCATGACATGTTATGTCACTTTCCATTAATTCTAAAAAACTTGACTGTATAGTAAGAATTGTTGGGATCATTTCGTCAAAATTATTTTTACTTAAGTGATATTTTAAAATTTAAATGGTTGTTGGATAATTTTTACTACTGTGGATATTTTCGGTTTGATCGGCCCGTAACGAAAGTCCAATAATGAGATAGTATGGATATTGAATGTAAAAAAGTCTGAAACTCTTTTTAGAAATAGACTCGAGAGCCCAAAACCCTTAATTAAGTCTAAAACACCAAGCCAGGATCCAAAGTTTCAAATTTAAGCCCATTTGGCCCAAAAGTCCAAATCAGGCTTGGGCGAAGAGGCGACGCCTCTTCACCCCTGGGCATCGGTGAGGCGACGCCTCTTTGTAGCCTACATTTGTTGCATTAAATGCCATTTATGGCTGTATTAAACAAGAGGAGGGCCCGCATTATTGCATATCTAAAGATTTGGGCGTAAAAATAAGACTTTTGGGGCAGAATTAAGCTGGAAAAGGGAGGGAAATGATTAAAAATGATGGTCTTTTGTCTTAGCTTGATTTTTGGAAAAGGGAAAAGGTAAAGGGTTGGGGGGGGGGGGGGGGGTTGGGTTTAAAAAGAGAGTAGGAGCTACTTTTTTTTTTTAAAAAAAGGTTGACTATTTTTGAAAAAAAAGAAGAAAAGAAAAGAAAAAAACGTTCTTGAGAGAAAAGAGAAAGAAAAGGAAAAAGATGAAGACGAAGAAGAAGAAGTAGAACCTTAAGCTTGAAAATCACCATTTCTTGAGAAAGAAGAAGGATCCTTGCATTCAAGAAGCATTCAGATCAAAACTAACTTCTGAGGGCCTAGTTAGGAGCTTCCAAACGTGGTTAAATCAGTGAGAATCTTTATTTCCAAGCTTTAAGTTCTTTGTGTCATTCAAAGTATTCATTTCTTAGTTTTTCTTCATTGATTATTATGTTTAGTATTCATCTGAAACCATATGTAAAGCATGATTGTATGAATTATTGAGTATTAATTGTATATTTTGTGTATTTGCATCGAACTTTGCTCATTTGAACCTGTTTAGAAGTTACTTAAGTTTTAAGGCATGTGAGTGTGTTGCTGTCACTATTAAAGAGGCGACGACCCTTCATAGAGGCGTCGCCCCTTTGCGTTAAGGCAAAATTATTTCGCCTCTTCTCTTAGAGGCGACGCCTCGTTATAGAGGCATCACGCCTCCATCAGAGTCTTATATGATTTAATTTTAACTTCTAATGTTTGTTTAGTATAGTTTCCGCTTCTCGTGTATTGATGCCATGCTATTTCTTTAATTTTACATGTAATTACCATGATATTTTGGTTTAACTAAGTGTTAATTTATTTTTAAATGAATATTTATGTCAATCTTGCATAAATTTAACTTGATTCCTTTTTATAGGCAATAATTGTTATTATGTAAGGAAGAACTAATTCTTATTTATTGCAAGATTTTAGTATGATTTTCAATTAAAGAATTAAAAAGAAATGTTTGATTCCTTAATTAGTTCTTGAGAGGGTTTATTTTTGGTTTATTTTTCATTTATTGTATTTTTATAATCAAAAGATTGTAATCTTTAATCCTTCCTCCTATAATTTGAATGTATGTTTGTAAATTCGCCATCATTATTTGTAATAAGTGTTGGGTTAATGAGTATGCAAAAGGACTAATGTGCAAACACATACTTAAACATAAAATTGGAAATGACTGCAATTCAAATGATAATAATTTAATAATTAAAGGTAATAAGATACAAAACACACACGGAGGGTAACTAAAAGGTTGGGTGGCCATTCAAAAGCCTATACCTAGTTTCCAAACCTGATCTCTAACAACGGCTTCTAGGAACCTCCATGGAATCCAGTTGTTGTATAGTGTGTCCCAACTTTCATTCGGGTGGTGACTCCATCTCCATTTTGGGCCCCGAGCCCATTCTGTCTTTCCTAGTGGGCCTCGAGCTCACATAGTGCCGTGGTCGCCAAACACTTGGGCGTGCGCTAGACCTTGCCGCTTGCAGTGGCGACTCCACTGGGGATAGAGAAACTGATTCCAAGTGTTTTGTAATTATCATCTTCGATTAATTCTTTATTTCCTTTACATTTTTTGCATTCATTACACTTGTTCACACAATGAGCATAATAGTCCTGAATAAAACCGACAATAATCATTGCTTTGCTGCTTATGTTTCACTTAAACCTGGTGGTGAAGTGTTTGATTATTGACACTCATAACACGTACTTATCCACGTTGCATGAACTCTTGAGTGGGGAGATGTAATAGATGTATATAATTGTGGGAGCCGAAGCTTATTACCCTTGACTCAGCTCTTGTAATGACTTAGCAACTTCCCTCAGGATTTTTTTTCAAACTGCATGTGTTTTATGCCATTTAGTGATCTTTACAATAAAGCCCAAGCCCATTGCCAATGGACTATGCAAAATTGGGCTTTTAAGGCCCATTAAAATGGACTTTAGTTTTATTTAAAAGAATTACTACTTGTTTGTATCATCCAGAGAGTTTTATTGCATACGTCGATTTTATTATCCCCTGTTGACAATCAAAACCTGACCAAAAATCCTAGGATAAGAAACTCGCCATTGAACACGTGTGTAGAAGAAATAAGGGTGGAGTTACCATTTGAAGAGTAGTGTTATGTGTTATGTGTAAATATAATATTTATTTACCTTCTTTCCTTTTAGCATTAACAAGGCCCTGCATATCATGCATACACGTCATGCATGTTTCTAATCAATGGTGGTTGCAGATATAAGATCCACATCGATCTTCTGCTTGGGTACGACACGACACCAGCCGACTGATTAGAATTTCTGAAGAAACATCGATGGAAAAATTTAATGTTGAAGCTTTTAAAGAACAATTGAAGATGGAAATGGCTGAACAGACCTGAACGATCATGCGGGATATAATGGGTCCAGCTAGGCAGAACCAACCAGCATAGCACCCACTGCCGTTGGATTAAGACGCTAAAAATTTTGAAAGACGGGAAATAAAGGATGATTAAGAGACTCTATTAGCAGAACCTAGGACCTAAAAAAATGTGGATGTCTCAGATTATATGGAGAAGTCTGAATGGGCCAAGAACTTGACCAAGACCATGGCCCAAATGCAGCTAATGATGAAAGAAAAAGGGATAAATGCTTTGATGAACTACATTGATTTGAGTCTGGATGAGGATGATGACCCTCTACCTTAAAAATTTAAACTCCCTGACATGAAGAAATTCACTGGTATTAAGGATCCCCACTTGCATCTCAAACAATACGTGACCCACATGAGGACAACTGGCTTGAACAAAGCACAGATTGTCAAACAATTTCCCCTGTCCTTGGAGGAAGCGCTAATCAGATGGTATTATGCCTTGGAATCTCACATCCAAGCTGATTGGGAGGGATTATGTACTGTGTTTGTCTAGCAGTATAGTCTCAGTATTCAAATGGAAGCATCTTTGAGAGACTTGCAGAATATTAAGCAAAAATTCAATGAGTCTTTCGCTGATTATTTAATCAGGTGGAGAGCTAAGTTGGCACAGATGAAGCATCGTCCTGCTAAGACCGATTAATTAGTAATAGCAATAGAGAGATGTGTGCTTCCACTCTTTAAAAAGCTGAAAGACTTGGGGATTCAGAACTTTGAAGAACTGTATAGATTTGGGGTGCAAAAGGAATCCGACCTGGCCCAAGACAAGAAATTTTACAGTGGAAGATCTGTAGATAGAGAAGGTACGGGATCTAGTAGAGGGATTAGACTAAATAATAATGTACAGATCACTGCTATTAGGCAACCCTAAAGGTTTTCTAATTTGGGAAGACATCTTTCTAAATTCATAGAGAAGTTAATTGAGAACAACCTTCTGAGACCTTTACCTCAAAGACCACCTTTCCTAAATGTCAACCCAAAGCTAAATTGCAAGTATCATCAAACCATCAGACATGACACTGATGGCTGCATTCACTTGAAGCATGAAGTTCATGATTTAATTGATTTAGGCAAGATAACTGACCCTGAAACCAGAAAACCCAACACCCGAAATAATCCTTTACCCAATTACCATAATGTACCATCGCCAAATCCCCACATTTTAATGATCAACACTGGCTTAATAGAGGAATAAGTCCTTAATTCCTTTATTGATGCCACACCCATATCTCTAAAACCTAAAACCAAAGACCTGCATCTGAATTAACAGCCTATGGAACTAAATATAAATGTTCTTGACATTTGGAGTTTTGATGATGAGGAAGAGGGAAAAATTGATCTGTTGAAGAGTAATAAGGGAAAGAAAGCCCAGTCAACTAGAAAGGATAAAAAGAAGGACGAAGAAGCACGATCTGTGGGGTCGGAAGAAGAGAAAATAGGCTCAAAAGAAGAATTGAAGGACAAGGAGAAAGTTGATGAAGTAAAACTGAATGAGAAGCCGTTGAAGTAGAGAGAGATGAGAAGAATCTCGCTAGCGTTTGGGAGCTGCTGATGCACTTCAAAGCCCATCGAGAGGCACTGGTTATTACCCTTGATCACAGGAAGATCCCTACAACCCATACTCCTAGTCAAATGGTGGATTCACTAATAGAAAGCCCTCAGGGGGCAATTGTTTTTATAGATGATGACCTACCCTTGGAGGGTAGAGACCATAATAAAGCCTTGTTCATAAAGGCCGAAGTGAAAGGGAAACTCACTTATTGTGTGATGGCAAATAACAAATCTGCTATTAATGTGTGCCCTTTGAAAATCCTGCTTAAGTTAGGACTGACAATGTCTAATTTGAAGCCATCTGAGGTAGTCATTAAGGCCTATGATGACATGAAAAGGCCTGTTGAAGGAACCTTTAGGGCATTGTTCAAGATAGGACCCATTGAGGTTTGGGTCAACCTGCATGTCATTGACATTCCTATCACCTTTGCCGTGTTATTAAGGAGGCTGTAGTTCCATCCCTTGGGAGGAGTGCTATCAATTGTGCACCAAAAAATTAAGTTTTTGCACGAGGGTAGAGTAGTCACTATAAACGTGGAAACTAAAGCTGCAGTCACTACTTTAAAGCTAGCTCCCAGTGAAATTTTGGTCAGTTTGAGCTTTAAGGTCTACATGATTTATGAGGATGAATTGAATCTAAAAATAGCAAGCATGATGAAGAATATTGAACCTTGAGGGGTAAAATAATCATTTTTTTTATGGTCATAAGTAATTAAGTAAAATTATACTTAACTTGTGTATTTGAGTGTTTATATTCAGCTTAATTAAAATTGCAACAATCAGATGTGGCACAAGCAGTGATTAATGCATCATGACTGTGACAAAGGGCAAAATCAAAGATTGAATTTTTTGTGGCAAAAGAAAAAGAAGAATTTGGTGGAAAAAGAAGAATTCCAATCATCAAAAAAAAATTTCTAGCAAAATTACAAAAATTAAAATTTCATTTTTGGAAAAGTTCCCGAGAGTAGTCATAACCAGTGTCATAATCATGAAAAATGATCATGACGAATTGTCACCACCAAAGTCCTTATCATGAAGCATGAAAATTTGAAATTCTGTCTTGGCACCCTCTAATTTTCATGATCATAAAGAGTTCTTCATGATCATAAAGAATTCTTCATGATCGTGACACGGTTACAGACTTGTTATGTTCTTGGGTGGTTTCAACGGCTCTATTTGCATTTAATGCATCTCCAGTAACTCTTTTCTTCTATGAGGATATAAATACAAGTCATATTTCAGCTAGAGAAGTAAGAGGAAGTTGAGCAAAAAAGTTTAGAGCTATCTTTGAGCATTCAATCTTTAATTAATTCTTCAACCACCCAAGTTCTTAATCTTTAACTCTTTGTAATCTCTTATATCTCAAGAGTGTTCTTGAGTGTGGGTTGGTGAGTGTTTAAAATCATCATTCAATAGCTCAATAGTGAGATTGAGTGAGTTGGGTTAGGGTTTTATTCACTTATAAGCTAAGAGGATTGTTCTTAGCAAGTGGCTTTGAGTGTGAGCCATTGAAAACACTTGGGTTAGAGTATGAGCCTTATGAAAACACTTAGGT
Source organism: Mallotus repandus (assembly GCA_949671775.1). Classification (NCBI taxonomy): domain Eukaryota; kingdom Viridiplantae; phylum Streptophyta; class Magnoliopsida; order Malpighiales; family Euphorbiaceae; genus Mallotus; species Mallotus repandus. The sequence continues at coordinate 16,407 of CATIWM010528043.1, read as the reverse complement.
TTGAGTGTGAGCCTTGGGTAGCTTTGGTTTAAGCTTGTAAATTGTTTAATCTACACCTTGAAGTAGATTGATAGTGGATTCAAACTCTCAACTTGTGGTTGAGGAGAGGAGTAAGCTTTGAGGGCCAAACCTTTATAAATCCTTGGTGTTTGTATTGCTCTTATTCTTCATTTAATTCAGCTCTTACTCTAGTTTTAGTTTACTCTTTGTGAAAAAATTCAAATTACCCATCTAGCTCAAAAAGCCAATTCACCCCCCCTCTTGGCACTTGTGGAATTACATTTGGTATCAAAGCCTCAGTCTCTACTCTTTAAGATTTAACCATCTTGGAGAAAAGATCATGGCCTCCATAAGTCAAGTTGTTACTGCCCCTGATGTTCATGGCCCTAGCTACACAAAACCTCCATTTTTTGACGGAACCAATTATGCATATTGGAGAAATAAAATGGAGATGTTCTTGGATAGTGAAGGAGTTAATTTATGGGATATTATTGAAGAAGGTTGGAGTCCTCCAACAAAGAAAGGCAATAAGGTGACTATTCCTAGAAAGCAATGGAGTGATGAGCAATCAAAAGCTAACTTGAGAAATAGAAAGGCAATCACCATGCTCTATTGTGGTTTGAGTAGAGAAGAGTACAATGGAATAGAGCATTTGAGGTCGACCAAAGCAATTTGGGAATTTCTAAAGACCAAGCATGAAGGCATTAGTCAAGTCAAGAACAAGAAATTGCACATGCTTGGAAAAGAATATGAATTGTTTGAGATGAAGCCTTATGAGAAAATTAGAGATATGTATAGTAGGCTTATCACTCTCATAAACTCTATGAGGAAACTTGGCAAAAGATTTTCAAATGAGCATGTCAACAATAAAATTCTTATGAGTTTGCCTCAAAAGGTTTGGAAAGCTAAGATGGCCTCAATTGAAGAAGCACATGATCTTTCTATTTTACCTACGGATGAACTTCTTGGGAAGCTTCTTACCCATGAAATCAGAATGAATCAAGTGGTAGAGGAAGAGATGGCCAAGAATGACAAAAGCATTGCTCTTAAGGAAAGTAGAGACATTAGTGATAGTGACTCAAGTGAAGATGATGATGAGTATGTTATAATTTTAAGAAAGGTAAAAGATCTCATCATGAAAAGGGGAAGAGAATTCAAGAAGCAAGACTTAAGCAAAAAGGATCAAATGATTTGCTATGAATGCAACAAATTGGGTCATATTAAATCCGAATGCCCAAAGTTGAAAAAATCTTTCAAGAAAGATAGAAAGCATAAGAAGGAAAAGAAGCAAGCACTTAAAGCAACTTGGAATGATTCGAGTGAGTCTAATGATGATGAAGTTGCAAATCTTTGCTTCATGGCTTTGGAGGAACCTTCAAGTGATGAGGTAACTCTAAACTTGGAATCTAATGATGACTTATTACTTGCTTGTGAAAAATTAGTGCATAAGTGTGATAAATACTTGTCTAGGATTAATTCACTCAAGGAAACGGTAAAAACTCTATAAGAAGAGCTTGAGAAATCAAGGTCCTCTAATGAAGAGTTAACCAATTCAATGAATAAAAGTAATTCTAAGAAAATTGAGATTGCTAATGAAAATGCAAAACTTATTGAGCAAAATATATTGTTAGAAAATGAAAATAGCAATCTCAAGGAATCCATCTCTAAATTTAATAAAGGAAAGGAAATTATTGATGGTATAATTCCTATGACTTCTACTCATTTGAAATCTAATAATGGAATTAGTTTTAAAAATGCTCATTCTAGCCCTTCAAAGATTGTAAATCCTTGTACTCCTATTACCAAGATTTATCAAATCCCCAGTCTTAGAACCAATGGACCCAAAAATTCTAATGGGAATAAGACTAACCATTCTAGAGGTAATAGCTCAAGAGGACCCAAGCCTAGGAAATACAATCATACGCATTCTCATGGTTTTCATAATTTTAAAATGAAAGAGCATGCACAAAATTTTAGATGCCATTATTGTGGTGTGATGGGGCACAAAAATTTTAGATGTTATATAAAAAGGACACATTTGGGTTATTCAAATGATGAATCCTTTAATGCTAAACCCCAAGGACCCAAGTACATTTGGGTACCTAAAGTGCGATGAATAATTTTCTTGTAGGAGTGCTTGGAATCCACAATGTGCAAAGAAAAGTGGTATCTAGGTAATGGATGTTTAAGGCACATGACCGAAAAGGCCAACCTCCTCTCTTATTTGGAGATGAAAAGGGAGGCAAAGTTACATTTGGTCCAATGGTAAGATTATATGCATTGGTCAAGTTCGTAAGAAAGACTTTATTTATATTGAAGATGTTATTTTGGTTCATGGCTTAAAGCACAATTTACTTTATGTTAGTCAATTATGTGATAAAGTGATAGAGTGACTTTTGAATCAAAAAATTGCTTTGTAACTCATATGGAAGAGAACAAATCATTTTCAATCATAAAAGAGTCAACAATGCTTATACTATTGATTTATCCTCTTTGACTAACCAAGGTGTTGAGTGTTTTGTTGCTATTAAGGATGACACTTGGATGTGGCATAGGAGACTTAAGTCATGCTAGCATGGAGTTCATTGGAGATCTAAGCAAAGGTGATCATGTCATTATCCTCCCCAAAGTGAATTTTTAAAAGGACAAAGTGGGTGGAGCTTATCAAATGAGTATTCTTGAAGAGCTAAATCAACAAGGAGCAATGGAGAATAATCAAGCTTTTTCCCTTCCAATTGAGTAATCTCAAAATTTTGGATGGTAACTCATTATGATATTTGCTTGTTTGAGTTATTATAATTAATTGTTTGAACCTTTAGTGGTTAATTTGTTATATCCTTGAATTTCGATTGATTATGGTGTAATATGAATTGGTTCCTATTATGTTTGAAATGGCTCAACCCAATTTCAAAGTTTTATTTTTTGAAAATTCTAGGTTTTCATTATGATCATGACATATTTTTCATTACCGATGGCAAGGTTAAGGGTAATACTGGAATATTTAAAGCACTTTCTTCTTTAACCTAATGTTTTCTTCTTATTTTTCCTAGAGCCGCCCATTTTCTTTTTTTTTTTTAACCTATTTCTTTTTCTCTTCAAGATTCCTTCTTCCTTTTCATTTTAACAAATTCTTACATCATCATTAATTATTTTATAATCATCATTCATTATCACATCGATCTGTCACCTTGTCAACATCCAAGGAGCTGACAAAGAAGAGAATAAAATAGCAGAAAATTATACGAACAAGGGCCCATCTGATTCATTACTGTCTTCACTTGATTCGAACGAAAGAACAAGAAAAAAAAGGTACAAAATTTCTGAAATCTCATATGATTTACTCAACTTGCATTTTTAATTAGGATTATGTAAGAGATTTGGGATATGAAGATGAAATAAAAGAGTTGCTTGATAAAATGAAGTTAAAGGAATTTGTGGAAATTCATGAAAAAACCTTGTTGGATATCCTATTTTGTTTTTGATAGAAGGGAAAGCCATGGGAATGTTAAGAAATTAGAATTATTTGCTTGTGGTGTAAAAAAAAAAAGGGGGGGGGGGGTGGTTATCACTTGTTGAGTATAGCCACTGCAAGTTTGGAAAATTCACATTCAAAAATTTGTGGTCAATGGAATTGTTTGTTGGCGTGAAGTGGACAAAGAGAGGAATACAATTTGGCATGAAAAATGTCACCCCTGAGGTTCAGCAGTTGGCCGAGAGTGAAGCACCTTCAACCTCTAAGAAGCACTACCGCACTTCAGTCCTCAAAGACGATGAAGAGGTTAAGCCAAGTGACCATCTCCAATCCATGTTGAATCAGCTCCAAGTTCTCTTGGATGACAAATTTATAGCTATTCAAACCTCCATCTTCACTTTGGAGTCTCGGATGGAAGCCATGGATCACAAAATGAAATCCCTTGTTGCTGATGTTACCTTCTTGAAAGCCAACCTCCTTACCCCTCATGGATATTACTGATTCTGCATCTCATTTCATGACATTTTTGGTTTATAATTTTTTTTTTATTTTCAAGTCTTTATAGAACTTGATGCGGTTGCAGCCTTTTAAAGCTTGGGATATATTTTTTTTGTTTATTTTGGTTTGTTGTTATGTTGGACAGTGGCTTCCCCCCTTTGCTTGGTTGTTTTTGGTAAAAACAATGGGGGAGAAAAGACTAAGCTAAGTTGTTAGGCTTAAGCTTAGTTATTTGGAGATTTGGTACATTTGATATTCATGGATATTTAGTTTTTATTGTGATATGTTGAATATTGCTGGTTGAATGGATGTTGTATTTGCAAAATTTATTGCATTTGATCTATTATTGAGTTGTTGTTTTTGTGATTGACTTGGTATGGTTAAATTGAAGTTATTATGTATTTGATACTGCTGTGTTTATGCTTGAGTAGGTGTGATTAATATATTTTAGATTCTATGTGAGTTGTTTGTTGGTTTTTGGATATGGATATTGAATTTATGTTTGGCTAAGGTGATATAGGTCGGGTGTGATATATAAATAGCAATATTTGGTATTGGTGATTGTGTTCTATTTTTGGTGGCATTGATTTTGTTGTTAACTTCTTAGTTAAATTATGTTAACCGTTTGGATATTGCTTATATGAAGCAAATTGTTAGTGAAACAGTGTTTGATTTGGCATAGATATCCTTTTAGATATTCATGTTTTGTGGCCTTTCACTTTTTCGGGCACACTTGGTTTGATTGATACCTTTTGCCTCCACTCTCTCTCTTTTTGTTTTTGATAGTAATAAAGGGGGAGAAACATGCTGTAAAATGTTTTGAATTATGCTTGGGAAGCAAAGGTTTTTATGGTTGAGAATTATTTTTGAAAGGGGGAGAGTTTGTTTTGAATATTTGCTAGATGCTGTGAATTGTTGATTGATATATATATTTTCTTTGGTTGAATATATTCTCTATGGATGTATTTTAGTTGATGTGTTAAATGTTGGATTATCCATTATGGTTTGTGGTAAATGAATGTTGTAGGTTATGAAGTTCATTTATGGATGTATTATTGCTCAAATATGCAAAATAGACTTGTTTATTGATTTTTGTAATTTTATTTTTAGGCTTATTTTATGGGGGAGTAATTTCTTCCAATTTTTAGCCTAATTTTACATAATTATTTGTTACTATAAAAAGGGGGGGAGATTGTTGAACCTTGAGGGGTAAAATAATTATTTTTTTATGGTCACAACTAATTAAGTAAAATTATATTTAACTTGTGTATTTGAGTGTTTATATTCAGCTCAATTAAAATTGCAATAATTAGATGTGGCAAGTAGTGATTAATGCATCATGATTGTGACAAAGAGCAAATCAAAGATCGAATTTTTTGTGGCAAAAGCGAAAGAAGAACTTGGTGAAAAATGATAGAAATCATCATTATAGGTGGTCACAAGTGAATTCCAATCATCAGAAAATTTTTCTAGCAAAATTACAAAAATCAAATTTGTATTTTTGGAAAAGTTTCTGAGAGCAATCATAACCAGTGTCATGATCATGAAAAATGATTATGATGGATCGTCACCACCAAACTCATAATCATGAAGCGCGAAAATTCAAAATTCTATATTGGCACCCTCTGATTGTCATGATAATGACAAATTCTTCATGATCATGACACAGTTGTCGACCTGTTACGTTTTTTGGTGGTTTCAACAGCTCTATTTGCATTTAATGCATCTCTAACAACTCTTTTCTTCTATAAGGATACAAATACAAGTTATTTTTTAGCTAGAAAAGTAAGAGGAAGTTGAGCAAACAAGTTTAGAGCTATCTTTAAGCATTCAATCTTTAATTAATTCTTCAACCACCCAAGTTCTTAATCTTTAACTCTTTGTAATCTCTTCTATCTCAAGAGTGTTCTTGAGTGTGGGTTGGTGAGTGTTTAAAATCATTATTCAATAGCTCAATAGTGAGATTGAGTGAGTTGGGTTAGAGTTTTATTCATTTGTAAGCTAAGAGGATTGTTCTTAACAAGTGGGTTTGAGTGTGAGCCAATGAAAACACTTGGGTTAGAGTGTCAGCCTTATGAAAACAATTAGGTTTGAGTGTGAGCTTTGGGAAAACACTTGCGTAGCTTTGGTTTAAGCTTGTAAATGGTTTAATCTACACCTTGAAGTAGATTGATAGTGGATTCAAACTCTCAATTTGTGGTTGAGGAGAGGAGTAGGCTTTGAGGGCCGAACCTCTATAAATCCTTAGTGTTTGTATTGATCTTATTCTTCATTTAATTCAACTCTTACTTTGGTTTTAGTTTGCTCTTTATGAAAAAATTCAAATTATCCATCTAGCTCAAAAAGCCAATTCACCCCCCTTTTGGCACTTGTGGAATTATAAAAAATATAAAATTCATGCTCGGAATGGGACTAGGTAAGAACCAGTAGGGTCCACCAGAGTTTATAGAGCCAAAGGCTTGAAGTACAGATTAGGGTATCAGCAGTCCAAAAGCTCAAAGGCTAAAAGTGAAAGGTGAAAGGCATTGTGGGAGACATTCGTGGAGGAAGGCACCAATTACCCTTACACCGGCAATCCTGAATTGTTGATGATAATAGAAAAGTTGGTCCCTGGTTTCAAAATTTTCGATGTACATTTGGGTAGGGCCAAAGAATTTACCGTTGAGGAACTTGTGGTGAAGAAACTGGTGCAAACTCCAGAGCCAAAAAAAGACATCCCTACAACAGAGTTGAAGGACGTTACTGATCAAGAAAGGGAGAGTGGCTTCGAATCTTTTATCTTTAATTCTATCATAGATGTCTTTTATGATGATCTTAACATTTCTCTTGCAAACATGTTTAAAACTTGTTAAACCTTGAGGGGCAAAACGATTATTTTTTATGGTTATAATTAATTAAGTAAAATTATATTTAACATGTGTATTTGAGTGTTTATATTCAGGTCAATTCATTTACAAACAATCAGATGTGGCACAAGCAGTGATAAATGCATAATGACCATGACAAAGGGCAAAAAATGAAGATCAAATTTTTATGGCAAAAGCAAAAGTAGGTTTTGGTGAACGATGATTGAAATCTTCATATTAGGTGATCACAAGTGAATTCTAATCATCAAAAAAATTTTCTAGCCTAATTACAAAAATTAAAATTGGCATTTTTGGAAAAGTTTCCGAGAGCAGTGACAACCATTGTCATGAACATGAAAAATGATCATGACGGATCGTCACCACCAGAGTGATGATCATGAAGCGTGAAAATTCAAAATTCTATCTTGGCACCCTCCGATTGTCATGATCATGACAAATTCTTCATGATCATGATAAAGTCGTAGACCTGCTACTTTTTTGGGTGGTTTTAACAGCTCTTTTTGCATTTAAAGCATCTCCAACAGCTATTTTCTTTTATAAGGATATAAATACAAGTCATTTTTTAGTTGGAGAAAATAATAGAGTTGAGCAAACATATTGAGTGTCATCTTTGAGCATTTACTCTTGAATTTCATCTTTAACGACCCAAGATCTTTATCTTTCATTCTTATAATTTTTATCTATCTCAAGAGTGTTCTTGAGTGTGGGTTGGTGAGTGTTTAAAACCATTATTCAAAAGCTCAATAGTGAGATTGAATGCGTTAGGTTAAGGTTTTATTCACTTGTAAGCTAAGAGGATTATTCTTAGCAAGTAGGTTTGAGCGTAAGCCATTGAAAATACTTAGGTTAGAGTGTGAGCTTTGAAAACACTTAGATTAGAGTGTGAGCTTTGGAAAATATTTGGGTAGCTTGATTTAAGCTTGTAAGGGTTTGATCTACACTTTGAAGTAGATTGATAGTGGATTGAAACTCTCAACTTATGGTTGAGGAGAGGAGTAGGCTTTGAGGGTCGAACCTCTATAAATTCTTGGTGTTTTTCTTGCTCTTATCCTTTATTTAATTCAACTCTTACTCTATTTTTGTTTGCTATGGGGTGTAAAATGAAAATTCCCTATAATTCTCAAAAAAAAAAAAAAAAATTCACCCCCCCCCCTTTTGGCACTTATGGAATTACATTTGGTATCAGAGCTTTGTTCTCCACTCTTGAAGATCTAACCATCTTGGAGAAAAGATCATGACCTCTATAAGTCAAGTTATTGCCGCCCCCAATGTTCATGCCCATGGCCTTAGCTACACAATACCTCCATTTTTTAATGGAATCGATTATGCGTATTGGAGAAACAAAATGGAGATTTTCTTAGATAGTGAAGGAGTAAATTTATGGGATATTATTGATGAAGGTTGGAGTCATCTAACAAAGAAAGACAATGAAGGTAATGAGGTTACTATTCCTAGAAAGCAATGGAGTAATGAGCAATCAAAGGCTAACCAGAGAAATAGAAAGGCAATCACCATCCTCTATTGTGGTTTGAGTAGAGAAGAGCATAATGGAATAGAGCATTTAAGATCTGCCAAAGAGATTTGGGAGTACTTAAAGACCAAGCATGAAGGCATTTGTCAAGTGAAGAACAAGAAATTACAAATGCTTGGAAGAGAGTATGAATTGTTTGAGATGAAGCCCTATGAAAAAATTAGTGATATGTATAGTAGGCTTATCGCTCTCATCAACTCTGTGCGGAAACTTGGCAAGAAATTTTCAAATGAAGATGTCAATAACAAAATTCTTATGAGTTTGCCTCAAAAGGTTTGGGAAGCTAAAATGACCTTAATTGAAGAAGTAAATGATCTTTCTATTCCACCTACAAATGAACTTCTTGGGAAGCTTCTCACCTTTGAAATTAAAATGAATCAAGTGGTAGAAGAAGAGATGGCCAAAAATGATAAAAGCATTGCTCTCAATGCAAGTAGAGACACCAGTGATAGTGACTCAATTGAAAATGAAGATCAGTATGCTATAATTTTAAGAAAAATAAAAGATCTCATCATGAAGAAGAGAAGAGGATTTAAAAAGCAAGAAGAATCAAATGATTTACTATTAATGCAACAAATCAGGTCATATCAAATCCGAATGGCAAAAGTTAAAGAAATATTTCAAGAAAGATAATGAATTGAAAAAGGAAAAGAAATAAGCACTCAAAGCAACTTGGGATGATTCTAGTGAGTCTAATGATGATGGCATCGATGAAGAAGTTGCAAATCTTTGCTTCATGGCATTGCAAGAACCTTCAAATGATGAGGTAACTTTATACTTTGAATCCAATGATGAAATATTACTTGTTTGTGAAAAATTGGTGCATAAATATGGTAAATACTTGTTTAGAATTAATTCACTCAAAGAAATGCTAAAAACTCTAGAAGAAGAACTTGAGAAATCAAGGCTTTCTAATGAAGAGTTAACCAATTCATTGAATGAAAGTAATTTTAAGAAAATTGAGATTGCAAATGAAAATGCAAAGCTTATTGAGCAAAATGTATTTTTAGAAAATGAAAATAACAATCTCAAGGATTCCATCTCTAAATTTAATAAAGGAAAATAAATTCTTGATTGCATAATTCCTATGACTTCAACTCCTTTAAAAGCTTAGAATGGAATTAGTTTCAAAATTGCTCATGCTAGTTCCTCAAAGAATGCAAATCCTAGTACTTCAATTACTAAGGTTTATCAAAGACCTAGTCTTAAGACCAATGGACCTAAAAAGTCTAATGGAATTAAGACTAACAAGTCTAGAGCTAATAGCTTAAGAGGACCCAAGCCTAGGAAACACAATCATGCTCATTCTCATGGTTTTTATAGTTTTAAAGTGAAAGAGCATACACTAAATGTTATATGTCATTATTGTGGTGTGATGGGGCATAAAAATTCTAGATGTTATATTAGAAAGACTCATTTGGGTTATTCAAATGATGAATCTTTCAATGTTAACCCCCAAGGACCCAAGTACATTTGGGTACCTAAAGTGCGATGAAGCATTTTCTTGTAGGTGTGCTTGGAATCCACAATGTGCAAAGAAAAGTGATATCTAAATAGTGGATGTTTAAGGCACATGACCGAGAAGACCAACCTCTTCTCTCATTTAGATGGTAACTCATTGTGATATATGTTTGTTTGTGTCATTATAATTAATTGTTTGAACCTTGAGTGGTTAATTTGTTATATCCTTGAATTTTGATTGATTATGGTGTAAAAATTAAATCAGTTCCTAATGTGCTTGAAGAGGCTCAACCAAAGTTCAAAAGCTTGATGCTTAAAAATTCTACATTTAAATCATGATTTCTATACTATTGTCACTGGTAGTGAAGACTCTGCTCTTTTAAATGAATTCAGTTATTTTCACTTAAATTCTTTTTTGGTGAATAAATTTTCATGTTTATGAAAGTCCATTTACTGATTGTAATTCATTTGAAATAAGCTTTAATACATTTTTTTTATAACAAGTTTGATGATCACTGTTATTGTTTTAATCATAACATAATATAGTTTTGACAGCTTAGTCATGATCATAACACTTTGTATCATCATTATGACAAATCAGTTTTAACTGTACTGTAATTTTTTTTATCATGATTATGACACTTCCATCATTTCTCATGACGTGTCTAAGGTTAAAATTGGGATATTTAAGGCACCTATTCTTTAACCTAATCTTTTATCCTTCTTCCTCCTAGAGCCACACACTACCTTCTCCTTTCTATCTTTAACCAATTTTTTTCTCTCAATATTCCTTCTTTTTCATTTTAACAAATTCCTACATCATTATCATTATCATTTCATAATCATCATTCACCATCCTTTCCTTCTTTTTCACATCTGTCACTATGTCCACCTCCAAGGAGCTGACAAAGAAGAGAATAAAGCTAAAAATTGTACACTAAAGGGGCCCACATGATCCATAATTGTCCTCTCTTGTGACCAAAGAATAAGAAGAAAGGTAAAAAATTCTAAAATCTTACCTGATTTACTCAACTCACTTTTTTGATTGAGATTATGTGAGAGATTTGGGATGTGAAGATGAAATAAGAGAGTTGCTTGATAAAATAAAGTTAAAGGAATTTGTGGAAATTCATGAAGAAACCATATTGAACATCTTATTATGTTCTCGGTAAAGGTGAAAACCATGGGAATGTTAAGAAATTAGAATTATTTGCTTTGTGGAGTGGAGAAAAAGGTTGATCACTTGTTGAGTATAACCACTGTCGAGTTTGGAAAATTTACAATTCAAAAATTTGTGGTCAATGGTGTTGTTTGTTGGCGTAAAGCGGACAAAGAGGGAAACACAGTTTGGTGTGACAGTAATATCAAGCAACCAACTTTAGTCTATGTTGAATCAGCTCTAAATCCATTTGGACAGCAAGTTTGAAGCCATTCAAACCTCCCATATAGTCCTCGAGTTACGAGTTGATGCCATGGATCACAAGATGAAGACCCTAGCTACTAATGCTGCCTATATGAAAGCCCATCTTCTTGCCCCTCATGCATCTCCTTGATACTGTATATGCATGTCATATCATTTTTTTTTTGTGTTTTAAGGACATTTTTAGTTTTTCAAGTCTTTGTAAGAACTTGAATTGGTTGCTACCTTCATCTCTTGGGATACATTTGCAATTATTACTATTTTTATTTCTGTTTTGTTTACTGCCTTAGACAGTAAATCCCCTCTTGCTTGGTTGTTTTCTTTTGTAATAAAGGGGGAGAAAGGCTAGGCCAAGTTGTTAGGCTTAAGCTTGGTTATTTTGGATATTTGATATTTATAGTTAAATTGGAGATATTATTTGGATATTTTATTTTTTGTTGTTGGCTATTGGATATGGTAATTGAACTTTTGCCTCTTGATTATGTTGGATATTTGAGAACTATAATATTAATATTGATTTATGGATGTTCAATTTGCAAAATTTGTTGCATTTGATATGGACTTGATATGGACATTGATTTAACTGTTGTTGTATTTGATGTGATTGTTGGACAATTGATCTTTGAATATTGATTATATGACTATGATATTGGATATTGCTTTTGCAGCAAAGCTTGTTATTTTTTATGCTTGACTCGAAATGGATATTCATATTGGTTAAAGTTGTTTGTTTTGGTATGAATATCATATTTTGAACACTTTATGATCCATTGGAAATTGTTAACAAATGGATAAGTTGTGTTTTAGTGGGTTCTTAATTCTATTGGCACATATTTTTTTAACATGTATGTTCTGTGGCAATTTACAGGTGCAACTCATGGTCACTAATTCTGTAATATTGTTTTATTGCTTGGATTGACACCTTTTGCCTCCACTCTCTCTCTTGTTGTTTTTTATGGTAACAAAGGGGAAGAAAATGTAAAATGTTTATATTCTTTTTGGATATGGCAAATTGTGTTTGGGGAGAAAGGCTCTTATGGTTGAGAAAGCATTTTTGTCTATTGCAAAGAGGGATAATTATTTTTGAATATATTTATTGATTGATGAATATACTTTCTTTGGATATATTTTAATTGATGTTTGAAAGTTGAACTATGATTGCTATGATCATGATAGTGCTTTATTTATGATTTTCATTTATTGATGTATTATTGCTCAAATATGCAAAATAGACTTGCTTAATGATTTTTGCAATTTTAATTTTAGGCTTATTTTATGGGGGAGTAATTTCTTCCAATTCTTAGCCTAATTTTACATAATTATTTGTTACTATAAAAAAGGGGGAGATTGTTGAACCTTGAGGGGCAAAACGATCATTTTTTATGGTCATAATTAATTAAGTAAAATTATATTTTACTTGTGTATTTGAGTGTTTATATTTAGGTCAATTAAATTTACAAACAATTAGATGTGGCACAAGCAATGATTAATGCATCATAACTGTGACAAAGGGCAAAAACGAAGATCGATTTTTTGTGGTAAAAGTGGAAGTAGGTTTTGGTAGAAAATGATAGAAATCTTCATTTTAGGTGATCATAAGTGAATTTCAATCATCAAAAAAAATTTCTAGCAAAATTACAAAAATCAAATTTGTAATTTTCCAAAAATTCCAGAGAGCAATCATGACCAGTGTCACCACCAAGTTATGATCATAACGGCCAAAATTATGATCATGATTAATTTTTCATGATCATGATGCTTAAGTTCCAAAAGTTATAGAATGTTGTCATGACCATTGTCACCACCACTGTTATGATCATGAAAGCGCGCATATTCAAATTTCATCTTGGCACTCTGAAAATTATGATTATTATGATTTTATCATGATCATCACGATGCCTAGACTTGCTTCATTTTTTATGGTTTAAACGACTCTATTTGCATTTAATGCACCTCCAACAACTATTTTCTTCTATGAGGGTATAAATACAAGTTATTTTTCAGCTGGAGAAAATTAATAGAGTTGAGCAAACATATTGAGAGCCATCTTTGAGCATTTACTTTTGAATTTCATCTTTAACCACCCAAGATCTTCATCTTTAATTCTTGTAATTTTCATCTATCTCAAGAGTGTTCTTGAGTGTGGGTTGGTGAGTGTTTAAAACCATTATTCAAAAGCTCAATAGTGAGATTGAGTGAGTTGGGTTTGAGTGTTAGCCTTAAGAAAAACACTTGTAAGATAAGAGGATTGTTCTTAGCACTGAGGTTTGAGTGTGAGCCTTATGAAAACACTTAGGTTGGAGTGTGAGCCTTGGGAAAACACTTGGGTAGCTTGATTTAAGCTTGTAAGGTGACCTACACCTTGAAGTAGATTGATAGTGGATTGAAACTCTCAACTTGTGGTTGAGGAGAGGAGTAAGCTTTAAGGGCCGAACTTCTATAAATTCTTAGTGTTTTTCTTGCTCTTATCCTTTATTTAATTTAACTCTTACTCTGTTTTTGTTTGCTCTTTGGTGTAAAATGAAAATTCCCTATATTTCTCAAAAAGCCAATTCACCCCTTCTTGGCACCTGTGAAATTACAATTTGTGTGGAATGTTGTTTAGTGTGATGTATAAGTCATAATTGTGATGCATTGTTTAAATATGTATGAAATGTGCTTTGTATAGAAAATTTTTGTGAAGAAAAATGCATGGTCAGGTCATGTGGCTGTGCGTGTAGCAACATCACAATTTCTTACTATGGGGTCGCACGACTGTGCAAGTTTTGCACACGGCCGTGCATTTTACGGCGTCAAAATTTTGTAAGAGAAGGTGGTACGACCGTGCATCCCACTCTTAAAAAGATACAAATTTTATTTTTAAGTGGACTTTTCAACTTCCCAACACTCCCCACTTCCTAAAAACCTAGGGTTCCTAACCTTGACCAACTTTCCCATTTCCTAAACCCTAGAAAACCTCACCCTTGACCACTTTACCCAATTCCCACATCCTTTCCCAATTCCCTACTACACCACCTTCTCTATATAAACACCCATCTCCTTACCTCTTCCTCACATTCACTCACCCTTTATTCTCTTCATTCTCTACACCATCCTCCACTACATGTACTCTTTAATTCATCATGGAGAGAGAGCAAAGAAAGAAGAGAATTGCAGGGAAGAAGAACACTCCTCCTTCTAAAAGAGCAAGACGTGGTGGCAATTCCAATAATCTGAGTGGTGCTAGCAAGGAAAGAATGGTAAAACCCTTCCCTACTCAAATTCAATTTAGGCATGGTGAGCATAGGAATAAGTTTGAACAAATGATAGGTAGGAAGATTGTGCCTAATAGGTATGTGAGTGCTATATCCTTCATTGAAATTAGGTTACTAGATGAGATTAATTTGTATGTCAATAAGATGGGGTGTAATGATTTTATCATGATGCAAAATCCCTCTTATACCATACCCACTTGTGAGTTTCTCTCTTCTTTTAATTGTAATGACCGCACTCTTATGCTTACTTTTAATTTAGGGAATGAGGAGCATACTTTATGATTGTTTGAACTTAATGATGTATTTCATTTTCCCAAGCATCAAGATGCTAATGTTGCATATGATAGCCATGAGTTTTGGAGAGAAACAACCGGGGAAAGAGGAGTATTCTATGAGGCTAGGTCGGTGAAAGAATCTTGGATTCGATGGCCTGCATTAAAATATTTGCATAGGCTCATGGCCTATTCCTTGTTTCTAAGGAAAGAAGGAGACTTCGTGGTCACTACCACTGAGCTTAACATATTGTGTTGCATGGTTAACATATTATGTTATGCTTTAGCTGGAAAATTGAGAGATGTTGCTGCAAAAGTGACCAGAGCTATCAAAGTGGGGGGATTAATAATCGCCATAGCTAAATACTTAGGCTTTGGCACTGAAAACATGCCGTTTGAGAAAGTCAATGATCGTTATTTTATTAACACTAGCATGGTGGAAGCTATGGGTTTGGTTAGAGTTGACCATACATGGAGAGTTTTTTTGATTCAACCTGCACCCCCGAAAGCACCACAAGAAGAGGAGGAAGATCAAGATGCTACTTTTAATGATGTTATGGAGAGGTTGGATAGCTTGTAGCTACAAGTTGGAGTGATTGACTCATATGTAGGAGAGCTGAATTCTGAAGTTAAAAGAATGGGTCTCACTTTAAGGTAAATGAACTAGACATTGAGCATGATTAACCATGAATTGAATGCCTATTTCAGCTTCCAGAACTTTATTCCACCTCTTTTCCCATATAATGAAGAGATAGAAGAAGAAGAATCCTCATTCGAGGGTAAAGGTGACGAGTGAAGCCTTTATTTTCAAAATGTTTGGTTTTAGCTTGAACAATGTTTGTTTTAAATGTTTTTTAATTTGATGTTTTGTGGAATAATGTGTTCTCATGTTTTATGTTTTATGTTGATTTTAGATGTTGAAGTTTGTTTATGTTTAAGTTGTTAATGATTTTAATTTTGTTAATGTTAATTGTTCTTGTATCAAGTTAATTTCCCTCTTACATTGTTGCAATGAATGTATAATGCTTGTCCCATGCAATGTGATGAAAAAAGGTTGAAATGAGTTAAGAAAAGAGCGTCAATGTAGATTTTCTTAAAGGCTAAAAAGTGTGATTTTTGTAATCAAGTGTGCGCCTTATGACGTTAAGAATTCTGCATTAGTAGGTCACACGGTCGTGCGATCTGATGACCATTGACAACACGAATTTTTTCCTATTCTTTTTGTCATATGTTCATGCAATGAGGACATTGCACATTTTAAGTGTGGGGGAGGAATTAAACTTTTTCAAATTTTAAATTTTAAATTTCTTTGTTAATTTTTTATTGGAGTTTCCTTGGTAAATTGGGGATTTTAGGTGAGCTTAATTTCCTTTTCAATTCCTAATTCCTATTTGATTAAGGAAATTTTGACTTGATGATTTTTTTCTTTTTTCTTTTTGTACTTATTTCTTTTCCTTTTTGTTTAAGGAATAGAATTTCTTATATCCCATACCCTTTTCTTATTTAAACCCTACGTTTCTTTTATTTTCTTTTATTTTTGTGTTAGTGTTATGCCCTAGGCTAATTATATAATGACCATACTTTGAGTTTGTCATATTTTTATTTTAATAATAAAGAGGCATTTTTATTATT
>CATIWM010527900.1:0-49301 GCA_949671775.1 Mallotus repandus | reverse complement strand
AACAAATGCATCTCTATATTAAAATTAACGAACATACATTCAAAAACTAATGAAACTCTACTTACTAACAAGAAAAAAAAACACATATAATTCAAACAAAAACCTAAAAATCTAATAAGTCAAAAAAAAAAAAACCAGCATCTACAACAATTTTAAGCAAAAATTATTTTGCTTAAACATTAAATCTTACCTGAATTCTCAAAAATCACATTCTCAAAAACAGCATTATCATCTGACATCCGATCATCCATTTGAAAACTTCAATGAAAATAATCTCGCAAAGAACAATGATTTTTTTTAAAGAAGAACAGAAGAACAGAAGATCCAACGCAAATATCAAATGCAATAGCTGCGCAAATTCAAAAAGAAAAAGAAGAAGAAGAAAAATCTATTGAAAAATCTCGTGAAAGAAGAAGAAGAAGAATCTCTCGAAAGAAGAAGAAGAAGAAAAAAGGAGAGTTTCAAAAGAGAAAAACTCTCAAACAGGAAGAAATAAACAAGAAGAAAATTTCACAGTTTACAGTCGTTAACCAAAAAACGGCACAAAAAATAAGAAAGCGCGCAATTATTCATTTCACACGTGTTATGGACCCCTGTCCATCTTGCAACAAGGACAGAGGTCCATGATATAATTTGCGTCATTAACCCACCAATCTATAGGTACATTTTTTTAATGGGAAAAGAAATAATAATTGTAAGTAGAGACTTGTCTGAAAATTTGTTAGATTTTATGGTGTAATTTATTACAATAGATAGTTTGTAAAAAAACAAAAACTATTCAATTTAATATTTATATGCTAATTTTTTAAATTATATAATTTCATATTATGTAATATGTTAAAATTTAATTTTTAAAATATATTATATAATTATACAAATAATATTTATAGAAATAATATTATAATTTAATTTTAAGATAATAAAATTCGATCCAATTTTATTTGAAGGATCTAATTATATTTTTAGAAAATACTTTTGAATCCCTATAATATCTAAATTTGATAGTTATTCAATTTTAAAAAAATAAATTTATAAAAATATTCTCAATTTCTTATTTTACCACTTTTAAAATAAATTTAAAAATTAAATTTTAAATTCGTACATAAAATGTTAAAAATTTTAACATTTTATGTATCGATAAAAAATAAAAAATAAAAAAAATTTTAACTTGTAAATCAATTTATTGTATAGACTAATAATAATAAAAATATAAATATAAATATAAAGTACGCACTTTTAACTATCACTAGAAAAATAAAATTTTTTAATATTCTTAGATAATATTTTTAATATCTCTAAATTCACTTTTTTTTATTTCATACTTTTATTATTTGATCTCTATTAGAATTACTTTTAAATAATACGGTTGAAAGTTGAGAAGTAAATTTTAAAATAGTTAGAATTTAAGATATTTTAGTGAAAAAGTTTTAAAAAAATAATGAAAAATTTAGAAATTAAAATTAGTTTTTAAATTTTTTTTTCTTACAATAAGAAAGAGATAAAAAATTTAATAAGTGCTAAATTTGTTTTCTAGTAATCAAAGAGTAATTTTAAAAAAAATACAATTACATCTTTCAAATAAAATTGGATAGGATTGACACAATTCTTAAAGTTAAAGGAGCTAATTGAAATGACTTTCAAAGTATAATTTAATTGATAATTAGCTCAAATTTAGGGTAACTTATGGTTTTTCATAAATAAATAAAAACGAAAGCACTACCCTATCAATTATGGTAAAGCTTACAGTTAGTGCATAAGTTTGACTAAATAAGTTAAATTTTAATTTTAATATGGCTAAAGTGGCAATTCACCCTAAACTTATTTTCAAGTGCAGTAATTTCAAAAATTAACTTTCTAAACTATATAATTCTTAAAGTTTTCGAATTGGATAACTAACCCTAAATTTAGAAGAGTGAATGGCATTTGCTTGCTAAAGCAAGTGAGAGCAAGTGAAATACGCTAAGTAATAATAAAATTACTATATAAAATATAGGGTTATTGTACAATTTTACCCTAAACTATAGTCATAACTATTAATTCATGTACTTATTGCTAATTTGCTAGCCCTTATATAGGCTCTAGATGCAAATGCGCAATGTCTTCTGGTGAGCTGCAAAAAGATCATGTACCTAAACTACCAATGAGTATTTAATTCATTTTTTTTTTTTTGGAACAAACCAGTACAAATGGTTAATTCCAAATACCATGAAGGAAGAGAGAGGAAATTGGGAGGTTCGAACTTTACTTTCCTCGACAAAATGTTCACACATTTTACTACTTGAACTACTCGTGGAGATATTATTTAATCCAAATGAGAATTGCCTCGCCTGGCCTCTTATCTCACTAGCTGAAGCTCACATACACCGAGAAATCCTTAAATAAGCACCGTCCTAAAGTGGCACCTACTAATCCCCCACAGTAAAAAATCAAAACAGTTTAACATAAGGACCATGTCTAAGCAAATTTGTCGATGTTGAGATTCAATGATGCAATATTAAAACCTAGAAAATAAAGCCATCAAAAGTGAAGTCTCAAATAACAACAGAGGTTATCTTCTGGATTCTTTGGAAATATTTTTGCTCCTCAATTAGCTTCTCTCGTGGTTGAAAAGGTGCTTCCTTCGACATCCTGCATCGGCAGTTAAAATCTAAGATAAGTGATTCTAACATTAACATATATCTATGCAGTATTCTTTCAAGAACTTACCAAAAATTAATAAATTTTTTTTTTTTGAATAAAAGGTGGAAGTTAGAAATCAGGAAACGCATCCAAGCATTTCAACTAGGTTGACACACTTTTAGCATTAGCATCACACTTCCAAACATCCAAAATAAAATAAAATTAAAAATAAATAATGTGATACAAGAAGAGAGGAAACAAAAACCAAAACAAACTGAGCTAACTAAACCTATAGTTAGATCTTCTACTGAAATCATTACAAAGAGTATGATGATAGACATTAGGAGCTGAGTCCCACCACAAGGAAGAAACCGCAGATGCACCATGTTTTGCAAGTTGATCTGCCACTACATTACCCTCCCTAAAAATGTGAGAAACCCGTAATTCCTTTTGAGAAACAAAATGTAAGCACTGAAGCCATTGAAGCTTAATAATCCAAGGAACATGCTTTGATTTTTAACGCAAGAGGTGAACCATATAAGTGGAATCACACTCTAACCACAACCGATGCCAACCACAGTGCCAAGCAGTCTCTATTGCAAAAAAAGCGGCATGAAGTTCTGCTAATAACGCAAAACTCGAACCAATACTGAAAGCGAATGCCCCTTTGGGGAAGCCTTGTGGGGTGCAGAAGTTACCACCTGCTCCAGTTGCTCCCTGACTGCCCAAGGCCAAACCATTAGTGTTCACCTTGAGCCAGTTGGGCGGCGAAGGATGCCACATAACTAGAGTAATTTGAGGAGCATGACGAGGAATTCCAGCAATATAAAGTTGACGCTAAATTGACAAATCTGCCACTGAATTAAACATGCAGCCCACCCAAAAGTCAACTTCTTTTATACCTTTCCAAATGAGACAAAGAGCCAAATGCACATTAGGAGTAACTGCATCGAAGATAGCAACATTTTGGGTGCTCCAAATAACCCATAAGCCATTAACAATGGCAGAACACCAAAGAGCTTTAACTTGAGAGCTAAAAGAATTACTCATAGCATCAAGAATCAAGTCTGAAATAGAGCCTGAAACCACCAGCTTCTACCAAATAACATAGAAATAGAGCTCCAAATAATTCTCAAAAAATTACATTGGAGAAACAAGTGCTTTCCATCTTTTATATGAGCATTACACAGAAAACATTTAGAAGGAAAGAACATACCTTTATCTCTTAAATTATCATCAGTGGGGAGATAATCCAGCAGTGCTCTAAGGCAAAGCAACGATCTAGAAGGTGGCAAAAATTCCTTCCAAATGAAAGAAGACCAAGGCATCAAATTCCTAGCAAACCGAAGCTCATTATACATGTGTTTAATAGAGTGCACCCCATCCAAAGACTTAGTCCACACACAAACATCAGAATTCTCATGAATCGAAGAAATCACTACAATGTTAATCTTAACGTTAGAATCCGAAATATGAGAGAGATCCAAAGTATTATTATGCAAAAAATTAGCAATCGGCTCCATTAACTTGGATTGGATTTTAGGCGGGATGGCAAGCTGAGAAGTAACTAGAGGTGAAATCCACTCATCCGTCCGGAAATTAAGCTTAGAATTCTGACCAATAAACCATTTAATTTCTGAGCGAAGAGAAAAATAAATGGATTTTACGGAAGACCAAATAGAAGACCTGAAAGAATAATCACGCCATCAAAAATTAATAACTTATTTATAATGAAATCTAATTAAACCATAAATAATAATTTTGATGTAGTAATAATTTAATTTAATATAACTATGAATCGAATGTTTAATTTAATTTCAATTTTATTTTTAAAACCATCCCATTAAATCCCATTAAACCACTAATCTATAGGTACACCTTTTGTTTAATGGGAAAATAAATATAATTGTAAGTAGAGACTTTACTTGTCTGAAATTTGTTATATTTTGTGGTGTAATTTATTATAATAAATAGTTTGCACACAAAAAAAAAAACTATTCAATCTAATATTTATATGCTAATGTTTTAGTTTATTTAATTTCATATTATTTAATATGTTAATTTTAAAAATATATTATCTAATTGAAAGTAAGAAAAAAAAGGAAAAAAAAAAACAAACATGGACCTAAACTGTCAAATTAGTCTTTTTTTTTTTTTTTACAATAATACATGTCACTATTAGTAACATGAATAATAGCTACTAATGACATAAATCATTATCCTTAGTTTTTGCTTTTTATCCGATTAATTTCATGTTGCGGGCCCAATGTGAGGACAAAATTTCCAATGCGAGGACAAAATTTTATCCCACCAACACATGAATCATTGTCGTTCTAAAATCCTCATCCAAGTCTTCTCCTTCCGTCTATATTGTCGGGCATAAGATAGTTAAATGATCACAAACCTTGTGTACATGCTGCACTACAACTCCTCCTAATTAAAAATTCTCACCCACGTGGCCAACACTTGTGCCACTGCCATTTCCAACCAAATGAAGTTAAATTACTCACCACTCTTCAACGCTCAACTGCTCATTCTTTTCTTGTCAATCATCGTCAATTTCCAAGAAGCTAATGCTTCAGCACCTGGAAACGAAACCGATCGGCTTGCTTTGCTAAAATTTAAACAAGGGATCACCAGTGATCCATTCGGAGTCCTCAACTCATGGAATGATTCTGTCCCATTTTACAAATGGTTTGGAATCACATGTAGTCCCCACCATCACAGGGTTGCATCTTTGGTCCTGCAATGCCACAAGTTGATGGGATCCATACCACCACATATTGGCAACTTGAGCTTCCTTAAAGTCCTTGTCCTCGAATATAACAGTTTCATTGGCCAAATTCCACCGCAACTTGGCAATCGACGTCGTCTGCAACAGTTATTCCTCGATAATAATACAATGTTGGAGGGTGAAATTCCTGCAAATTTGAGCCGCAGTTTGAAACTCAGGTCAATCATCTTACAAGTTAATAATGTGAGTGGAAAAATACCATCCGAGATTAGCAGTCTGGCAAAACTTGAAAACCTAGCACTATAATCTGACAGGACGAATACCAGTTTCTCTTGCCAACCTTACAACGCTTGTCTTCTTTTCAGTATAAGAAATCAATTTAGTAATCAATATTCCGAATGAATTCGGCAGGCAAACAAGTTTAGATTCTTTTTCTATCGGAGGCAATTATCTAACTGGTAACATCCCTCCATCTCTTCTAAACATTTCATCTATCAAGACCTTTACATTTACAATGAACGACCTCAGATAACATGGACCTTACTCTGCCAAATCTCTAAATATTTGTGGTTGGTAGTAATAATTTGTCAGGGACAATTCCTGAATCAGTCTCTAATTTTTCTCGACGGCAAATTTTTTAACTTTTATTGAATTAGTTTACCAGGCAAGTACCAAGCAATCTCAGAAATCTAAAGAGTCCACGACAGTTAGGTCTTGCCATCAATCATTTAGGCAGTAACTCGACAAATGATTGGCTTTTCTTGAAAAACTTTACCAATCTGGAATATCTGGATTTGGCAGGGAACAATTTGGGTGGTGTTTTGCATGTTTCAATAGGAAATTTGTCAACTCAATTGAGCATATTATATCTAGGGGGCAATCAGATAACTGGAACCATTCCTAGAGCACTAGAGAATCTCCTCAACTTGATTATCCTAATGTTAGATTACAACCTTCCCACAGGTACCATTCCACCCTTTTTTGAGAAGCTACAGAAACTGCAACTATTGTCCTTTGGGTCAAACTGTTTATCGGGTCCAATTCCTTCCTCTATATCTAATCTTAGTCAGTTATTTTCTTTCTCCCTGTCACATAACAAATTGGAAGGAAACATTCCCTCCAGCATTTCCAACTGCAGGAACTTGCAACAGTTTGACATAGCTGATAATCTTCTTAGTGGAAGAATACCAGACAAGCTCTCGGTATTTTCCACCTTAGTTTTTGTTAACTTATCTCATAACTCATTCATAGGTAGCCTACCTATGAAAATAGCGAAGCTGACAAGTTTGAACACAATGGATGTTTCTAAAAACAGGCTTTCAGGAGACATTCTCAGTGTGCTTGGTGATTGCTCAAGCTTGGAATATCTCTACATGCAAGGAAATTCTTTCCAGGGATCCATCCCTTCAACTTTTGCTTCTCTGAGAGGCATTCAGAAATTGGATCTTTCAATAAACAATCTTACTGGAGCAATCCAGCAGAATCTGCAGATTCTTGCATTTCTATTATATTTGTATCTTTCCTTCAATAAT
Source organism: Mallotus repandus (assembly GCA_949671775.1). Taxonomy (NCBI): domain Eukaryota; kingdom Viridiplantae; phylum Streptophyta; class Magnoliopsida; order Malpighiales; family Euphorbiaceae; genus Mallotus; species Mallotus repandus. Next base: position 42,416 of record CATIWM010527900.1, on the reverse strand, counting down.
TTCAAGGGTGAGATTCCAACAAGAGGAGTCTTTAGAAATGCAAGTGCATTATCCATGGTTGGCAACAATAAACTTTGTGGAGGTGTGCCACAACTCCATCTGCCGGAATGTTAGTCCAACATGATGAAGCACAAGAACCAAGCCAGAAAGCTAGCAGTCATAATCACCTGCACGATCCTGTTTGTATTTTTGCTCTTCTTAGTCTTTCTTTTTGCTTTAAAGAGAAGAAAAATGCAAAAGAATTCCAGTGCTTCACCCTTAATGAAGGATAGTCCTGTAAAGGTTTCTTATTGGGATCTTTATCAGGCAACAAATGGATTCTCTTCCAACTGTTTAATCGGATCCGACGGCTTTGGTACTGTTTATAAAGGATTTCTCAATCAAGCAGGAAGACTAGTAGCTATTATGGTTCTCAAACTTGAAGAGAAGGGCGCTTCAAGGAGTTTCATTGCAGAATGCAAGGCACTCAGGAATGTTCGGCATCAGAATCTTGTTAAGCTTTTAACGTACTGCTGTAGCTTGGATAACAAACGTAATGAATTCAAAGCTCTAATTTTTGAGTTCATGGAGATTGGAAGCCTAGAGAAGTGGTTACATCAAGCTAATGATGATAACAACAATGAACCAAGAAGCTTGAATTTCCTTCACAGGTTGGATATTGCAATCAATGTGGCATGTGCAATGCATTATCTCCATGACCTTTGTGAAAGTCTAATTATTCATTGTGACTTGAAGCCAAGGAATATTCTCCTTGATGACAACATGGTCGCACATGTAAGTGATTTTGGCTTGTCTAAACTATTCCTGACCGCCAGTGATGCATCTCAGAGTCAAAAAAACTCAACTTGAATGAAGGGGACTATCGGCTACGCTCCGCCAGGTAACAAATACTCTAAACTCTTCTCAGTGACATTGAAAGTTTTTACACTTTAACAAGCCAAATTGTGTTTAGTGCACAGTATGGAATGGGGAAAGTGGCGTGAAAGGAGGGGGATGTTTATAGTTTTGGAATCCTCATGTTAGAGTTGTTCTCAATAAGAAGACCAACAGATGAAATGTTTAAAGATGGTTTAAATCTCCACATCCTAGTGAAGAATGAATTACCAGAAACACTTGTGCAGATTATGGATCCAACTCTTGCAAGCGCTTAAGTCCGATGAGCGCAAAGAGGGAAGAATGCTTGATTACAGTGTTTAGAGTTGGAATACCATGTACGAATGAGCTGCCAAAAGACAAAATGAATATGGGGGATGTTGCTAAAGAACTACAGTTGATCAAAAGTACTCTTACTGGAGTTCGGATCTATGGATAAAGAATATGAATTCCTCAAACCGATCAATAACCGGTAAGTGTTCTTTTTCTTTTTTCTTTTTTTTTTCCTTTCATGATGGTGACATAAATCTGCCTAATTGTACTGATTAATTTTTTAAGTGAATTCAAGAGAAGGAGGTTCTTGCAGGGATGGTAGAGCTAGGCAAAATGTTTCTCTTGTTGGTGTATGTCTGTTCTTTGGAACAAAATAATAACATCCGTGTGTAAAAATAGGCAAAAATAGGTACGACATTGCTGCTTTAATTACTCTTTGTATGGCTGTGCTTATATGATGTTGAACATCAAAAATAAATGTTAGATTCTTATGTTCGCTGTTAATGCAATGTGGTCATCACTATTAATTCATGTAATAGTTAATGTGTTAGTGTTAGAGTTAAGTATATAGGAGGGGGAAAAGGAATCCGGTGCTGGTCTCCATCTCTTATGCCAATGCACTAGATAAGTGTAATGACATAAACAATTTAATTAGGCATAATACATATGCAGCCATTTGAACTTGCCACGATTGGTCATTTTGCCCTTTGTACTTTTACTTTTGCCAAATTGATACCTAAACTTGGCTATAACCTTATTTGTAAACACCTTTCTGCTTTACTGGCAAATTGTGTATGATCAATGTCTTTATAGCACGTGAAGAGAAATAATATGCAACACAACAAGCAACCCCAATCCAATCAAATCTTAAAATATTAATTAATTAATAACAATTAAAAAAGCACCTCTCTCTCATTCTGTCATCTTCTCTAAATTCTCCATCACTTTCCCTAGAGAATAATTTCATTTTTCATTTTCTTATGGGCCGGAATCCTACTACTCTCCTTGAACAAGATGATTCCGCTAGCAACATCACCGCCACCGTTGCTTCCACAGACGGAGACGTTAATGGCGTCGTCAGTAGTGCCAACAACTACAACAACGCTGATTAAGTATTGCACTCGATCCATGTGTTTTAGGCATAGAAATTTAGGAATAGAAAAATTACATAATACACAGTTACATCCTACTCATTCAAATATACATTACAAAGATAAAAATGCAATTATTACAAAATCACAATGACCAGCTATCTCAAGCATGAACAAACATTCGAAGACACCTTACAATCCAGCAACTTTAGCAAATCAAATACATTTAAAACCCAAGAAAAAAGACAAGGGTCAATTACAAAGTAAGAAGTTAGATTCAGAAACAGAAAGATTGAAGAAAATTGAATATAAGTACCTATAGCTTGGCACTAGCTAGTAGTGGGTTCGTTTCTTGTGCATGACAGTCTTGGTGCACATCCCCTTCTTCTTCTGCTTGCAATTCCAAGAAACTTCTTTGGCTTGATACGTGGTGACCTCCTTCTTGGTATGACCTTCTTTTTAGTGGCAATGAACTGTCCCTTGTTGGACACAAGTTGACGTTTTGGCATCTTTAACTCGGTCATCTTGCTAGCTAGAACTTGGTTGTTATAATTCTTGATGGCAGTGGCATGTACTTGCTTGTTAGATTGAGAAGATGGTAGTTTGATCTTGATGGTTCTTGAGCTAGCTTCTATTGTCAAATTATTCTTCTTCTGGGTTATAAAAACATTGGATGCTGTGAGCGATAAATTTTGGCTTCGAGGGACTAGAGTAGTATTCTTCTTGTGGTGAGCAGAGGAAGGAGGACCCATTGGAAAAATTTTCAAGGAAATGAAGAAGAACAAAAATACTATTTAAAATGGAAGAAAGTCACTAGTGGAGAGAGAGAATTTATATGATTGGAATTAAGATTTTTTAGGGAAAGAAATTTTAGGGTTTTAGATTTTTAATCTTCAGTAACTAATTGGGAGTTAGAGGTTTAAAGCTTCACTTAGGCAAAAGTCAATTTTCACTTTTTACACACGTCATCCATGTGTCATCTGAGTCAACGCGACTAAAAAACACGCACAATAGTAATTCACCACACCTCCTGACAGGTGTTTTTAAAAAAGATTATAGTCATGTTCAAGTGTCAATTTGGCAAAAATGAAAGTATAGGGGGCAAAATGACCAATCGTGATAAGTTCAGGTGGTTGCATATGTATTATGCTATTTAAATATGTTAAATATTTATTAAATAATTTAAATAAAAATAAATATTTTTATTCAAATATGTCATTTTGTACAAATATAGTGGAATTAAATTAAATTAAATTAATTCATAAACTCTAATTTTAATGTAATAATAATTTAATTGAATTTAGTTTAAATATGCTTATGAACTGAATGTTTAATTTAATCTGTAATTTTATTTTTAAAGCCATCCCATTAAACCTCTTTAACCCACTAATCTATAGGTACAATTTTTTCTAATGGGAAAAGAAATAATAATTTAAGTGGAGACTTTACTTGTATGAAATTTTGTTAGATTTTAAGATGTAATTTATTATAACAAATAGTTTGCACACCAGAAAAAAAATTCAATCTAATATTTATATGCTAATTTTTAAAATTATTTAATTTCGTATTATTTAATATGTTAAAATTTAATTTTTAAAATATATTATATAATTATACAAATAATATTTATAAATAATATAACATCAAAACAAAAAGTATAAAAGTTAGTACAAAATAGTATTAGTTATAAATTTTAATATTATTTGAGAATAAAAATATAAATTTATGTAAAATTAAGCTTAATATCTTGACAGTAAGTGAAAAAAAAGTATTTTAAATTTCGTGTTTATAAAATTTTAAAATAAGATAAATTGCAAATATTTTAGTTTACTTTATGTTACGAAAATATTTTCAAAATGTGAAAACGTCTATTGATTAATATTTTTTTTTAACAACGATTAAAGTTTTCATTCTTAATGTTATTACTTTACATATTTCATTGAACGTAAATTTCTTCCAAATTTAAAAATCAAAGAATATGTACTTCAATACTTTTGGTTGACTTAGTTTACAAATAGACAAATACAAACCTTCTTTTATATTATATATAGTTTTGATAATTTGTTTTATATTTTTGACATCGCAAGTTATAAAAATGATTATTGACCTTGAAAGCGTTTGCATAGGACAAAAGAAAAAGACAGCAATTTAAAAAAATGTGATATCCTTATAATTATTTTTTTACAATAGTTTTTTAATATACGTTAGAAAGATAATTATTAATTAATTAAATTAATTTTAAAAGATAAATTCCCACATAATGCATTAGATGTCATATCAATTTATTATGACATTGTTTTAAATTGTTATATAGTTTAAAAAAATTCATAAAAATTGTTAAAAAATACAATAATTTCCCTTTCTATATATATTTTCGGTAACAATTTATATTATGGGCCTCAACCACAATAGTAATGTCACGAAATATGTGAAATTACAAAAATATTATGCTCTTCTCATCAATAAGCCCCCTATATTTGGGGCACCATAATTTTAAAAAAATTTGTCGTGTATCTCGAACCGTTATACCTATCATCACCCTATATTTTTATATATAATGTTTAATAATTTACAGTTTTATTTTTCATTTTTAATAGTTATAATAAAATATTTTTAACCGCCTAAAATATGGGTACATTGCCAACTACAAGATAGTGAAATGATCATAACCTTGCGTTCATGCTGCGCTGCAACTCCTTATCACCCATTAGGCCAACACTCAATTTACTCAGCACTCTTTAACACTCAACTACTCATTCTTTTCTTGTCGATCATCATCAAATCCCAACAAGCTAATGCTTCAGCAACAGGAAACGAAACCGATCGACTTGCTTTACTAAAATTTAAACGAAGGATCACCAGTGATCCATTTAGAATCTTGAAAAGCCACAAGCTGATGGGATCCATACTGCCACATATTGGCAACTTGAGCTTCCTTAAAGTCCTTGACCTCCAAAACAACAGTTTCAGTGGCTAAATTCCACCGCAACTCGGTATTCTATTTCGACTGCAACTGTTACTCCTCCATAATAATACAATGTTCGAGGGTGAAATTCCTCCAAACTTGAGTCGTTGTTCAAAGCTCAAGAAAATCAACTTAAATTTAAACAATTTAAGTGGAAAAATCCCATCCAAACTAGGCAGTTTAGCGAAACTTCAAATGATAGGACTAGGTAGCAACAATCTCACAAGACGAATTCCAGTTCTCTTGCCAACCTTACATCGCTCGTCATCTTTACAGCAGGATGGAACAATTTAGTAGGCAATATTCTGAATGAATTCAGTAGGCAAACAAGTTTAGAATTGATGTTGCCGGTTCGTTCTCCAGGTGGCTGAGGAACCTACGAAACAGATCCAGTAATAGGCACATCGGACGGGGTCCTAGTGAACTAATTCCGACGATTAAGTTACGAAGAGCACTGGAGAGAGATGAGAGAAAATGAAACAATAGTTGGGTTAACTTAGGGTATACCTATTATAACTCCCTTTATATATTGATTTTCTAGGGTTTTATGGGGGTTCACCTTTGGTTGCCACTTGGAGCTTTTCCATTGCTTAGAGGCTAGTATTGTTCACGTGGATATGTCCCCTAGATGGGGTCTGCTGCTGTTCACGTGGGTTTGTCCCTTTAGCTTAGTCTCCAAGCATGCCTTGCATTTGTCATCCACGTGAACTTCGTCAAGTGTGCAGGCAAATTGTCAGGTTGGCAGGTCCTATAATCAAATTTGGTCAGTTCTTCCGGTCATTTCGTCTGGTCAATTTTCCTTGTCGGTTCATCTTCTGGGCTGAACCGATGCGTTTAGACCTATATTGACTTTGGGCTTGGAATATTGATTTGGGCCCTAGTATCAGGGTTTCCCCCCACAATCGTTAATCATTTATGTTCAACATGTGATACATGATTTAACCTACCACTGGTTTATCAGTGTGTTATTTCATGAATCTCTCAGTGTGCTGACTCTTATCCCAAATGGGTCGGATGCTCAGATCTGAAACATGTTTGATTCACCCCCGTATGTGATTTGTGACTTCCAGGTGATTTGTTGTACAAAAAGTAGTTTTCACAAAATGGCGACGAGGTTTTTAGTGCATTCCCATTGACGTTCTTCAGGGGCATTTCCATTTTCAAGAGTTAGCCCAACTCTTGTTAGATTTGCTTTAATGTTTTATGGAGATATATCAAGATGAATTCAAGTTAATATCCCTTAAGGGAGCATAAAGTGTAGATGATTTAACGTATTGAGAGGGAATAAGGTGATGATATTTTGTCCTTATAAGCTATTAGTCTCACTAGGCGGAATTGGAGATCAGGTTTCGTCCTTATAGGTGATTCATCGAGTTAAGGGTAATAGAGTAAAGGTGATGCGTCGCGCAAAGGGAAAATAGAGGATATGATTCATCCCTACGGGCGATTCATCACGCTGAGGGAAAATAGAGATTATGATTCATCCCTGCGGGGGATTTGTCACACTGAGGGGAAATAGAGATTCCGATTTATCCATGCGGACGATTAGTCGCGGACGATTAGTCGCGCTGAGTTGAAATAGAGATTATCATTCATCCCTATAGGCAATTTGTCACACTGAGGGGAAATAGAGATTATGATTCGTCCCTACGGGCAATTCATCGCACTGAGGGGAAATAAAGATTATGATTTGTCCCTGTGGGTGATTCGTCCCTGTGGGTGATTCGTCGTACTAAGGGGAAATAGAGATTATGATTCGTCCAAGTGGGCAATTTGTTATATTGAGGGGAAATAGAGATTATGAATATTTTTTTGAGGGGTCTATTATATTTTAGGAACTTTACTTAGGCAATTCGTTGCTCTAAGGGATCCGCCATATTTAAAGATTCCTTTCGGGCGATTCATTGCTCTGAGGGGTTCGTCGTTGTTACGGGCTTGGGCGATTCGTTGCTCTGAGGGGTCTGTCATATTTGAGAATCATACAATAAATGACATTGCACCTTCTTTTAATTGCCTCTCATCAATGTTACTCATTGCGAACATATCAATTCAGGTAAGAAAAAATATAAAAATATTAGCACAATAAACATTAGCATAGAGTTACTACCTCTAGGCATATAAGGTTACCATTAGTCCACTAGAAAATATGCTATTGGATCTAGAATCTCTTCCTCTAGATATGTCGTACCATGGCAAATGCCGCAATCAAATATCAACTCTTCCCAAGGTGGTTCACACCACATCAAATGGGAAAACCATAATAACCAAGAGAGCACATTCTAAAATGGTTTGCATTACACTGAATGAGGAAATCACAATCGAGATTAACTCATCCCAAAGCGGTTTGTCCCACGCCAAATAAGAAGATCAAAACCAATATCATTCCGAGGCATTTCGTACCACACTACACAGGAAAATCAAAAGCCCGATCACATCCTTAGGTGATTTGCACTACACTAAATGGGGGAATTATAATAGTAAGAGAGTATCATGAGGTGGTTCTTACAACAAAAAATAGGAAATCACTAATCAAAAGAGTCCCTCTCGAGGCAGTTCGTACCATACCATACGGGGAATTGTAAACAAGGAAAAATTATAACCAAGTCCTTCTTGAGGTGGTTCATACCATGCCATACGGGGAATCCTTAACTAAGAGTAATCATGATAACTAAGTCCCTCCCAAGGCAGTTTGCACCATGCCATATGGGGAATCCATAACTGAGGGAAATCATGATAACTAAGTCAATCCCGAGGCAGTTCGTACTACTCCATACGGGGAATAGCCAACGAAAAAATCACAATAACCACGAGTTCATCCTAAGGCAGTTTGCACCACGCCATATGGGGATTTACTAACCAAGGCTTTATCCCAAGGCGGTTCGTACCATGCCATACAGGGAATCACCAACCAAGAGATTAAAATAACCAAAAGTTCATCCCGAGGTGGTTCGTACTATGTTATACGGGGTATCCATAACTAAGAGAATTTATGATATATAAGTATATCCCAAGGCGGTTTATACCACACCAAATAGGGAATCACCAATCAAGTGTACAATAACTAAGAGTTCATCCCAAGGCGGTTCATACCATGCCATATGGGGAATCGCTTACCAAGATATCAAAATAGCCAAGAGTTCCTCTTAAGGCGGTTAATACCACGCCATACGGGGAATCTACTCAAAAACTCATCATGAGGTGATCAAATTACATCGAATGACAAGATACCATGCAACTAGAATTGGGTGATTTGCCCATTTTGGGAAAATAAATTTACATGAGTACTGGCGATATCTCTTTGCGGATCGCCACCTCGGTGGCATACATAATTAAAATGTTCTCATGGGGTTTTACCTCATGTGATTAACTTAAAATATATAAGCAAGTTTATAGAAAATTTGGACGAACTAGGGAAAATAAGTGAACTCAGAAAAGAAAGTGTATAGAAACATGCATGCAAATTGACCTCACAGTTCTCCTTTATCGACAAATGGGATGTATCATTATTAACTTATGGATCTCACCTATTTTGGTAACATGCATTGACTTATGACCATACCAAGTTGGTTCGTCAATTTTTCTTTTAACAAGGTTTGAATAAATCTAAGTAGTTGGGAAACTAAACACTTGAGCAATCAATAATAATTCACCATTTATAGAGCTATTATCATGCTTTAAGGAGAACTGAGTAAAAAGTTAGCATTTTCAAACTTGGTTTGGTTAAAGTATCGAGATATACTTGCCTCTAATTTTACAATAGTGGCATCCCTCGGTTCGCACTAGTTTTGAGATACGATGGTATCCCTCGGTTCATACTAGTTATAAGACACAAAGGTATCCCTCAATCTGTTTGTGCTAGGTTGACTGAATATATTTGCCTTCCTGGTGCTGACCCCTTGCCTTCCTGGTGCTAACCCCTTCTTGGATAGGTTGAATAAATCAAGATATTTCATGCACCGAGTTAGTTTGCATCTTTAACTGATTCTCCATTTAGATCATCCCACATACGGGTTTAAGAATCCATGTGCCTTCCATTTTCCTTGGATACCCACACGAGCATCATTCTTTCAAGTTATATGACTTGCTCTTAAATATTGAGGGTTGTAAACCACTCTTCTTTGATGATGAAGGTTGTATGTCTCATCTTTTTTTTAGATTCGAGCCTGTTATAACACTAAAAATCATATGGTAGATTGTGCATCCTCACTTAGTTGTGATATCCTTGGGTTTTCTTTAAGGATTCTTGTTGGTGTGGTCTCTTACATGCATTCTCAGGCTACTTTTGATCTCCAGCGAGGGTAGTTGGAAGAGTTCTAACGTTTCTTTATTCTTCTCTCTTCAGCGGTGCTATATGTCCACGCACACCGCACTAATGATGTTGTTGGTCCATTCTCTAGGTGGTTGAGGAACATACAAAATAGATCTAGTGAGAGGCATACTGGGTGGGGTCCCAGCAAAACTGACTCCAACGATCAAGTTAGGAAGAACACTGAAGAGAGATGAGAGAAAATGAAATAGTAGTTGGGTTATCTTAGGGTATACCTATTATACCTCCCTTTATATATTGATTTTCTAGGGTTTTATGGAGGTTCACTTTTGGTTGCCACTTGGAGCTCTTCCATTTCGTAGAGGCTAGTACTGTTCATGTGGGCATGTCCCCTAGATGGGGTCTAATACTGTTCATATAGATCTGTTCCCTCAGCTTGGTCTCCAAGCATGCCTTACATTCATCATCCATGTGAACTTTGTCGAGTGCGCAGGCAAATTATTATGTTGGCAGGTCATACAATCATATTTGGTCTGTTCGTCTAGTTAATTTGCCTTGTCGGTTCATCTTCTAGGCCGAATCGATGCGTTTGGGCCTATATTAACTTTGGGCTTTGAATATTGATTTGGTCCTTGATATCAGGAATTCTTTTGTGTCGGAGAAAATCATGTAAGTAATATCCCTCCATCTCTTCTAAACATTTCTTCTGTAAAATCCTTTGCATTTGCAGTGAATCAACTCCATGGAACTCTGTCAGAGAACATAGGCCTTGCTCTCCCAAATCTTCAAATATTTTTAGCTGGTATAAATAATTTGTCAGGGACGATTCCTGAATCACTGTCTAATGCTTCTGAACTCCATATACTTGAACTTAATAGGAATAAATTTATCAAGCAAGTTCCAAGCACTCTAGGAAATCTAGAGAGTCTACAACGGTTAAGACTTGCCCACAATCATTTAGGAAGTAGCTCCACAACCGACTGGCTTTTCTTGAAAAATTGTACCAACTTGGATCTTCTAGACTTGGATGACAATAATTTTGGTGGTGTTTTCCTATTTTCATGGGAAATTTGTCAACTGAAATGAGCATATTAAGTATGGGGAGCACAACAATAGTAGATAATTTTGTCAACTTAATTTTGTTAAGCATAAATTACAACCTTCTCACAGGCACCATTCCACCTTTTTTTTGAGAAGTTATAGAAACTACAATCATTGACCTTTGAGTCAAACCATTTGTCTGGTCAAATTCCCTCCTCTATAGCTAATCTCACTCATTTGTTTTTTCTCTCCCTATCATGAAATAAATTGGAAGGAAGCATCCCCATTAGCATTTCCAACTGCAAGAACTTACAGATGTTTGATATATCTGATAATCTTATTAATGGATACCAGACAAGCTACTGGGATTTTCTACCTTAGTTTCTGTTAACTTATCCCATAACTCTTTCACAGGTAGGCTACTTGTGGAAATAGGGAAGCTGACAGGTTTCAACGCACTGGATGTTTCTGAAAATAGGTTTTCAAAAGAGACATTCCTAGTGTACTTGGTGATTGCTCAAGTTTGGAATATTTATATATGCAAGGAAATTCTTTCCATGGATCCATCCCTTCAGCTTTTGCTTCTCTGAGAGGCATTCAAAAGTTAAATCTTTCAAGAAACAGTCTTATTGGAGCAATCCTGCAGAATATGCAGACTCTTCCATTTCTGTTATTTGAATCTTTCCTTCAATGATCTCGATGATGAGATTCCAATAAGAGTAGTCTTCATAAATTTAAGTGCATTGTCCCTGGTTTTCAACAATAACCTTTGTGGAGGTGTGCCAAAACTCCATTTTCCAAAATGTCAGTCCAACATGATAAAGCACAAGAACCATATAACAACACTAGCAGTCATAATTACTTATGCAATCCTGTTCGTGTTTTTGCTCTTTTTAGTCTTTCATTTTACTTTAAGGAGAAGAAAACTAAAACATAACTCTAGTACTTCACATATAATGGAGGATAACCCTGTAAAGGTTTCATATTGGGATCTTTATCAGGCAACAAATGGATTCTCTTTCAACTATTTAGTCAGATCCGGTGGCTTTTGTGCTATTTATAAAGGATTTCTTAATTAAGCAGGAAAATTAGTAGCTATTAAGGTTCTCAGACTTAAAGAAAAGGTTGCTTCTAAGAGTTCTATTGCAAAATGCAAGGTACTTAGGAATATTCGGCATCAGAATCATGTTAAGCTTTTAACATACTGCTTTAGCTTGGATAATAAAGGTAATGAATTCAAAGCTCTAATTTTTAAGTTCATGGAGAATGGTAGTCTGAAGAAGTGGTTACATCAAGCTAATGATGATAACAACAATGAAACAAGAAGCTTAAATTTCCTTGAGAGGTTGGATATTGCAATCAATATGGCATTTACAGTGCATTATCTGCATGACCTTTATGAAATTCCAATAATTCATTATGACTTGAAGCCAAGCAATATTCTCCTTGATGACAACATGGTTGCTCATGTAAGTGATTTCAATTTGTCTAAACTCTTCCCGACCACAAGTAATGCATCTCAGAGTCAAAAAAGCTCAATTGGAATGAAGGGTACTATCGGCTATACTCCACTAGGTAATTGACCATACTAAACCCTTCTAGATGACATGAATTAACCATTACTAAAAAAAAATTTGAATGCATCAGTCCAATATGGGAATAATTGGTGCTAATAGTCTCGAAAGAAGCATAGAGAAGATCTTTATTGATCTTTACATTTTAACATGCCAAATTGTATTAAATGCAGAGTATGGAATAGGAGGAGAGGCATCAAAAGAGAGGGATGTTTATAGTTTTGGGATCCTCATGTTAGAGTTATTCTCAGGAATAAGGCCAAAAGATTAAATGTTTGAAAATGGATTAAATCTGCACATTTTTGTGAAGAATGCATTGCCAGAAAGACTAGCAAAGATTATGGATCCAACTCTTGCAACATTTGAAGAATAAAAAAACCAAAGACATTTAAGCCAAATGAGCACAGAGGAGAAAGAGAGCTTGATTGTTGATTATATATTATTAGGAGTAGTTTTTAAGTATGTTTGATGCATATTTTAAGTGTGTTTTAATAAGTGTTTTGAACATGAAGTAAAAACTAATATTTGATTCATGGACAACTGACAACTAAATTTATTATGTTACACACAAGACAATATGAAACAAGAACACATCTCTACTCTTACAACTGCATTATTTTAAGATTTTCAAGACTATCTATCCACCTTATCATGACAAACCATCAATTTTCAAACTTACATATCTTCTATAATATATAGTGCAATGGATAGCTAACGTGTGGTTTAATATGTCAGGTAAAAATAAATATGGGAATGACGATATTTGAAGCCATGTACAACCGTTGTATTATTTTTCTTATGTTGTTGTAGCATTTCATGATATGGACCAAAGCATGTTGAGATTGCCCATGAACGCATGACTGTCCAAACTCTTCTCATCATTGATGGCTTGTTCAGCCACATTACAAAAGGAGAAGGGAGTTATGGGAAGAGTAGTAGTTTTTAATGAGTGAGACATTGGTGAGTTATGGGAGAAGAGACATGGTGACAAAGCTAGAGATGGGAGAGCAGACATGGTGTTATGAGTGATTTATGGTGATATTTGTGAGATATGGTGGGGGATAAGGGCTAGGGATGGAGCTAAAAAGATGAAATACACACTATAAATAGATAAGAAGAAGGACGTGGAAGAGAATAAGAGAAGCAAGAAATAGAAGTACCAAAAAAAAAGAGTGAATAAGTAGAGAAGAGAAGAAGAAGGACGTGAAGGAGCAAGAGAGGATTTTCTGGAGAAGGGACTACAATAAAGAGTTTTTCTTCCCTCTTTCTTTATCTTTTATAAGGTTTTTTTATATGTATTTTATTTTTGAATTGAGAAATGATGGTTATTATGTTTAGCTAAATTTATTTATGTTGGGTTGAAAATCTAAAAAGGATTTAGTTAATTTTTATTTAATGTGTTTATTATTTACTCTGATACTATGATTACTGTGCATAATTTATGTTGATGCTTGATCACCATTAGTGTAATTAAAATTGAGGTTTTAGGTTGAGAGATCAAAACTTTAGTGGATCTATAATCATAGATTTAATTCTTTTATAGGTAAAGATATCATAAAGGTATTAAATTTCATTTAGGTATGATGAATTAATTTATGATTTAATTTTTCGAAATAGGTTTGCTATTAGAATTGGAATCTAGTGTTCTTAAGTTAATTCATTAGTTAAAAACATTAATTAGTTCTTGAGAAAGATTAATTGATAACTTAGAAACCCTATGAATATACAAGCTTTGTAACACATTAATTGAAAATGACTAATGATTGTGAGAGAATCAATCCCTAGCAAGGTCATATATTGATAATTCCTTTTTATATAAATTTTAAAAAATTTATTTTGCATTTTTTTGTTTAATTTAATTTAGTTTTAAAAATAAAGTAAATTAGAAAAGCCTTGAAAAATAAAAATTTGTATTAATAGGTGATTAGAATGAGTCCTCGTGGAATGATATTTTTTATACTACTTGGTGACACCATGCGTTTGCGGATTTAAAACCAATAATTTTTTGGCACCGTTGCTGGGGACTTAGTTTTAACTTCATAATTGATTTGATTTTTGTTGGATTAAGGCATCAATTTTTTTTAATTCATTTTTTTTTATTTTGCAGAATTTTTTTTAGAATGTATGCATAATACCCGAAGATCAGGCAAGAATCCACTCACTTACATACCGGAACTCACAAAGTTCAAGAAGGAAAACCAAAGATGCTTGTGAAAAGAGTCAAGCACAATGGCAAACAATGAGAATCAAGCTGATACAAGGGTGTTGTTGGACACATCTATGCCCGATTTGGGAGGCACAAGGCAAAGCATCACGAGACCAAATGTTGAAGCCAATACTTTCGAGATCAAACCGGCCTTACTACCGATGTTCTAATCAACTGTCAAATTTTATAGGATGATGAATGAGGACACAAACCACCATATTGTAAATTTTATGGAAATTTATGACACGGTTAAGTACAATGGCATGTCTAGTGATACATTGAGACTGAGATTGTTCCCATTCACACTAAAGGATAAGGCTAAGATATGGTTGAAATCTGAACCACCTAGTTCTTTCACTAACTGGAATGATTTGGCTAGAGCATTCCTAGCAAAATATTTTCCACCATCTAAGAAAGCTAAGGTGGTGAAGGAGATCACTTCATTTCAATAATTTAAGCATCAGTCCTTTAGTGAAGCTTGGGAGAGGTTTACAGAATTACAGAAAAGTTGCCCACATTGTGGACTGCCTCAAGATGTGCAGATAAGAACATTTTATAATGAAGTCACAAATTCCATAAGGGATTCCATTGATGCTAAGGCTAGAGGATTTTTTATGAGGAAAACTGTGGATGAGGCTACACAACTTTTGGATAGGATGGCGATTGACAATTGTCTATGGTCTTCAGAGAGAGTACATCCACCAAAATAAATGGGAAGGCTAGAAGTTGACATAGTGACAACCCTTCAAGCTTAAATTTTTGTATTGACAGAGCAATTTGGCAACCTTACCAATAAAAATAATCCAGCCCCTTCAGGTGAAAATTGTAATTTTGTGGGTTACTCTAATAACGAATTTGGTGTTTTGAAGTAGGTGTTATGGGAGATGGATATCAAGAGCAAGTTAATTTTGTTGGCAAACAATTTAAAGGGAGGGAAGCCAATAATCCCTACTACAATACTTACAATCCGAGATGGAGAAATCACCCAAATTTTTCATGGAGTAATAACAATAACGTGGCTGCACCAAACTTCCCTAACAATACTAACAACTCATATAAACAATAAGCATCACCAGGATTTCAGTATCCACCACAAGATAGGATGGCATCTGTGGAGAACAAACTAGATAAATTATTAGATGCCATCACATATAAGTTATCTAGCCATGAGTAGAATCAAAAGAGAATGGAGGCCAAGTTTGATCAAATTGTAAAGAATCACTCCTCTTCAATTCACAACATCAAGGTACAACTTGGACCGCTTGCAAATTCCATGGTAACACAAGCACAAGGAAACCTTCCAAGTACTACAAGTCAAATCCCAAGGAATTGAAAGCTGTCACTTTACGGAGTGGCAAGGAAATGAAGACACAGGCTGAAATTTCCAAGGAGTAGAGAAAAAAGAAAAGAAGCAGTATGTCATGGTAGAAGATGAGGAAAAAGAGGACAACAAAATAGAGTAAAAGGAAATTCCCAAAACTACACCAACCTCTTTTGTGGCAAAGCTGCCATTCTCTCAAAGATAGAAAAAGCAAAAAGATGAAGAGCAATTCTCAAAATTTTTGGAAATTTTCAAGAAGCTATAAATCAATATTCCCTTTTCTAAAGCACTTATTCAAATTCCCAAGTATGCTAAGTTCTTAAAGGATCTTATCACAAATAAGCAATGTTGGGATGGACATGAAACAGTACCTTTAACAGAGACCTGCAGTTCGATCATTTAACGCAAGATTCCAACAAAATTAAAAGTCTAGGGAGTTTTGCTATTCCATGTATTGATTATACTAGTGAATTTCCTAGATATTTATGTTATTTAGGGGTTAGTGTTAACTTAATGCCTCTTTATTCTTTTAGGAAATTGGAGTTAGGAGACATGAAGGCCACTAACATTTTGTTGCAGTTAGTGGATCATTCCATCAAAAAGCCTAATCGTGTGATTGAAGAAATCTTGGTAAAGGTAGATAAGTTTATTTTCCCTGCTGATTTTGTCATATTAGATTTTGAGGAAGATAGATCATGTCCATTAATTTTAGGTAGACCTTTCTTAAACACGAGTAAAGCTATAATTGATGTGTATGAGGGCAAATTAACATTAAGGGTAGGAGATTAAAAAGTTGATTTTTTCATGTCTAAATTAATGAAATACCCTTTAGATGATGAATCATGCATGAAAATTGTTGCTATTGATGAATGTGTTCAAGAAGTTAATTTTTCTTCAAATGTGAGTATGGAAGAAGAGTTACCAAGTGATGAGTTAGAGAATGAGGGAGAGCATGTGCAAGAATTTATTAAACCTGAGTTGTTAGTGAGAAGTGATAACTCCATACCGCCTTCCATTGAAAAACCACCAAAGTTATAGCTTAAGGCATTACCCAACCAATTGAGATATGCATTTTTGGGAGAGGCTAATACACTACCTATTATTATCTCTAATAAATTGACCATTGAGCAAGAAAAGAGAGTTTATGAGGTAGTAAGTGGTAGAATTTGAGCTCTAGGTTGGCAATTTTGGACATAAAGGGAATTAGTCCCTATATTATCATGCATAGGATTCATATGGAAGAGGGGCATAGGCCTATAGGTGAGAGACAAAGAAGACTTAATACAAATATGAAAGAAGTAGTGAAGAAAGAAATTATGAAGCTTTTAGACGCAGGTATCATTTATCCTATTTCTTAGTGAATGGGTGACTCCAATTAAATGTGTGCCTAAGAAGAGTGGGATGACAGTGATAGAGAATGAAAAAGGTGAGTTAATCTCAAGAAGGGTAGTTGATGGGTGGCGAGTGTGTATAGACTATAGGAAATTAAACAAGGCCACTAGGAAAGATCACTTCCCCTTACCCTTTATTGACCAAATGCTAGAAAGGATTGTAGGACATTCTTTTTATTGTTTTCTTGATGGATATTATGGATATAATCAAATTTTTTTTCCTAAGGATCAAGATAAAACAACTTTTACTTGTCCTTATGGCAATTTTTCCTATCGGTAATTGCCATATTGATTGTGGAATGCACCTGCAACTTTTTAAAGGTGTATGATGGCGATATTCTCTGATTTGGTAGAGGATATTATGGAGATATTCATGGACAATTTTTCTATATTTGGTGATTCTTTTTTTTTTGTGTCTAGCTAACCTTGACAGGGTGCTTAAGCGTTGTAAAGAGACTAACCTTGTGCTCAATTGGGAAAAATGCCACTTTATGGTTGATAATGGGACAGTCTTGGGACACAAGATCTCTAGCAAGGTAATTGAAGTAGATAGAGCCAAGACATAAATAATTGAAAAGTTACCACCTCCTACAATAATAAAGGGAGTTAGAGGTTTTCTAGGGCATGTCAATTTTTATCGGTGTTTCATTAAATATTATTCACTTATTGCTAAACCTCTTATTAACTTACTTAATAAAGATGTGCCATTTATGTTTGATGGTACTTTTTTAAGTGCTTTTAACAGGTTAAAAGTAGCCTTAGTTTCAGCACCCATCATTACAGCTCCAGATTGGTCTTTACCATTTGTGATTATATGTGATGCAAGTGATCATGCAGTTGGAGTAGTGTTAAGCCAATGGAAAAACAAGAATTTGCATGTCATATACTATGCTAGTCAGACTTTGGCGGATGCAAAGCTAAACTACACAACCACAAAAAATGAGATGTGGGCAGTAGTTTTTGCTATAGATAAGTTTCATGCTTATTTGCTTGGCTCCAAAGTGATTATATTCACGGAAAATTGAGCTCTTAAGTACCTTTTAGCTAAGAAAGACGCCAAACCTAGACTCATTCGTTAGGTGTTGTTACTCTAAGAATTTGATTTGGAGATTTGAGATAAGAAAGGATCAGAGAACGTAGTTGCAGATCATTTATCAAGATTGGAGAGAGAGGAAGATCCTAGCAATAAGCCTTTAATTGATGACAATTTTCCTGATGAGTTTGTTTTAGCCTTAAAAGAAATTTTTACTGCTTAGTATATTGACTTTCCAAATTATTTGGCAAGTGGAGTGCTACCTGAGGCCCTCTCTTATCAAGAAAAGAAGAGATTTTTATTCCAAGTCAAACAATTTTTATGGGAAGAGCCATTCATTTATAAAATATGTAGAGATGTGCTTATTAGGAGATGCATTCCTGAATCAGAAGTGTTTGATGTCCTCTCACAATGTCATGATTCGGTCTATGGAGGTCATTATGGTGCAACCAAAACAGCCTTAAAAGTTCTAAAGTGTGGGTTCTTTTGGCCTATATTTATTCAAAGATGCCAGAGAGTATGATAGATGCCAATGCACAGGAAATATTTCCAAAAGACATGAAATGCCACTTTCCTCAATTCAAGAAGTGGAGTTATTCGATGTATTGGGTATCGATTTTATAGGGCCTTTTCCTTCTTCTTATGGGAATAAGTATATCTTTATAGGAGTAGATTATGTATCTAAATGGGCAGAAGCATTAACTTCACCTACAAATGATGCCAAGGTGGTACTAAAATTGGTTAAAAAGTTGTTCACTAGATTTGGAGTTCAAAGAGTAATAATTAGTGATGAAGGCTCACATTTTTGTAACTAATAGTTTGAATCTTTGCTTAGGAAGTATGGAGTCCATCATCTAGTGGCAACTCCATATCATCCTCAAATAAGTGGACAAGTTGAGGTGACAAACTGAGAAATCAAGAAAATTCTAGAGAAAATGGTTGGAGCTTTAAGAAAGGATTGGGCTATGAAATTAGATGATGCACTCTAGAAATATTGCACAATGTTTAAAGCACTTACAGGACTTTCACCACATAGGCTGGTTTTTGGGAAGGCTTGTCACCTTCCTATGGAATCGGAACACCGAGCATATTGGGCTATAAAATTTTTAAACTTTGATGTGAATGCTAGTAGTGCGAAAAGGCTCTTACAATTGAGGGAACTTAATGAGATTAAGCTACAAGCTTATGAAAATGCCAAATTGTTCAAAGAAAGAACTAAAAAGTTGCATGAAGTGCACATCATCAAGAAAACCTTTAATGTTGGTGATTATTTATTATTATTTAACTCTCGCTTATGTTTGTTTCCAGGTAAACTAAAATAAAGATGGAGTGGACCTTTTCGAGTAACTCAAGTTTATTCTCATGGTGCGTTAGCATTGCAAAACACCAAAGGAGAGACATTCAAGGACAACGAGCATAGGTGCAAGATTTATCTTGGAGGATTGATGCCAAACTAGCGGGAGTCTCTTGAGTTACTTCTTTCACAATGAAATAAACAGGGGTCAAGCTAACAACCTTAATTGAGAACTACAATTTTTATTTTATTTTATTTTCTTCACTGTGTGTTCTTTTATTTGTTTATGCTCTTTTGTTTTGTTTCATATTCAATTTTAAAATTATGTTTTGATTACCATTCTTTTATTTATACTTTGAATGTTTTTTTTTGTATTTAATTGCTTTAGTAAGGTCTTGTTTTTGCATTTTTTTTACTTGTTGAATCGTTTATGTTTGTATCATTAAATTTTAAAAAAATACATAAAAATAAAAAAATAAAAAAAATTCCAAGTTGTGGTTGTAGAATTGGCAAGTAACCCATTTATCTTTATGTTATTTAATTTTCTTATGTGCTTGTTCTGGGGGTGGGTTAGCTCTTGCATTTGCATATAGTTTGGTTTTAATGCTTTATTTGGAATTTTATTGTGATTTTTATTTTTTTATTTTTTTAAAGTTTTAAGGTTGTGTACATTTAGAATTTATACACTTTAATTTTTGAAATTTATAACTATGATGAGTTAAGCACATTGTTTGTGATTTTCTTGTATATGTGTTCTAATCTTTTGTTAATGCTTAATTTTTGACTTGTAAGCTAGGTTGATAATTTGTGGTTAAGGGCATTTGAATCTTTAATGAAATTAATGCTTACTTATTTTTGAATGATTGAATTTTATGTGTTGAAATTTAAGAAAAATGTTTGTAAATGGTACTTAATTTTGATTTGTAGTTGATTCTTAGGTCTAGCATGTGAGATGATAGCATGAAAAAAAATTAATAATAAATAAATATAAAAATATAAAATGCTCTCTTCTAAATACGGAGCCAATAGTTAAATCTAAATTTTTATATGCTCCAAAACTACTATAATGCTCTAAATTGAGTAAAAGTATCGAAAGGACCCACTTAGTGGTATCTATACTTAGTAGTGCGGGAATGGCGGGGGATTACTAAGAGTGGGAAAATTGATTAGAGAGAATTAAAAAAAAATTGCGAGATGGAATGTAAAACACACTCGCTTGTAAAAAAAAGTTTTGCTATCTCTTGCATGTTAGGTTTAAGGGTTACTATGAGTTAAGATAATAGTTCCACTTGCTTCCTTTTTTCTTGGGTGTTAACTCATAAATTTTTGAGATTTCAATGGTAAGGTTTGCTTTTCACTTGGTAAGGTTTATGTCTTTGACTTTGAGTTATCAATTTAGTTTTTATTTTTAAGTTTTGTATCAACTTAAGATTATGGTGGATAGACAAGTTAAAGTTTATCAATGTGTCACACTCGTGGTGGTGATAAATGTTCTCATGTATTTTGCTGAAGGACAAGCAAAAAGTTAAATGTGGGGGTATTTGAATATATATTATTAGTAGTAGATTTTAAGTATGTTTGATGCATATTTTAAGTGTGTTTCAATCAGTGTTTTGAAAATGAACTAAATACTAGTATTTGATTCATGGACAACTGACAACTAAATTTATTATGTTAAACACAAGACAATATGAAACAATAACATGTCTCTACTCTTGCACATGCATTAGTTTAAGATTTTCAAGACTATCTATCTACCTTATCATGACAAACCATCCATTTTCAAAGTTCCATATCTCCTATAATATATAGTGCAATGGATATCTAATGTGTCGTTTAATATAGTGCAATGGATATCTAATGGCGAGATTTGAAGCCATGTACAGCAGCTGCATTATTTTTCTTGTGCTATTGCAGTGTTGGACACAACTCATGCTATGGACCAAAGCATGTTGAGATTTCCCATGAACGCATGGCTGTCCAAACTCTTCTCATCACTGATGACCTGTTCAGCCACATTACAAAAGGAGAAGGGAGTTAAGGGAAGAGTAGTAGTTTTTAATGAGTGAGACATAGGTGAGTTATAGAAGAAGAGACATGGTGACAAAGCTAGAGATGGAAGAGCAGACATGGTGGTATGAGTGATGTATGGTGATATTGGTGATATATGGTGGGAGATAAGGGTTAGGGACGGAACTAAAAAGATGTACCGGAAATACACCCTATAAATAGAGAAGAAGAAGGACGTGGAAGAGAACAAGAGAAGCAAGAAATAGAAGTGAAAAAAAAGAGTGAATAAGTAGAGAAGAGCAGAAGAAGGACGTGAAGGAGCAAGAGAGGATTTGCTGGAGAAGGGACTGCAATGAAGAGTTTTTCTTCCCTCCTTCTTTATCTTTTATAAGTTTTTTTTATATGTATTTTATTTTTGAATTGAGAACATGGTGGTTATTATGTTTAGCTAAATTTATTTATGTTAGGGGTTGATAATCTAAACATGATTTAGATAATTTTCATTTAATGTGTTTATTATTTTCTTGCATACTATGATTATTGTGCTTAATTTATGTTGATGTTTGATCACCATTAGCATAATTAAAATTGATGTTTTAGGTTGAGAGATCAAAACCTTAGTGGATCTATATGAGAGATCAAAACCTTAGTGGATCTATAATCATAGATTTAATTCTTTTATAGGTAGAGATATCATAAAGGTATTAAATTTCATTTGCGTATGATGAATTAATTTATGATTTAATTTGGGAAATAGGTTTGCAATGAGAATTGGAATCTAGTGTTCTTGAGTTAATTCATAAGTTAAAAACATTAGTTAGTTCTTGAGAAAGATTAATTGATAATTTAGAAACTCCAAGAATATACATGTTTAATAAAACATTAATTGAAAATGATTAATGATTGTGAAGAGAATCAATCCCTAGCAACTTCATATATTGATAATTCCTTTTTATATAAATTTTAAGAAATTTATTTTGCACTCTTTTTTTAATTTAATTTAGTTTTAAAAATAAAGTAAATTCGAAAGCCTTGAATAATAAAATAATTATATTAATAGGTGATTAGAATGAGTCCTCGTGGGAACAATATTTTTTATACTAGTTGGTGACACCGTACGCTTGCGAATTTGGAACCAACAAGTTTTTTGCGCCGTTGTATGGGACTTAGTTTTAACATCATAATTGATTTGATTTTTGTTGGATTAAGGCATCAATTTTTTTAATTCATTTTTTTTATTTTGCAGATTTTTTTTTTCGGTATATGCATATTACCCAAAGATCAGGCAATAATCCACTCACTTACATATCAAAACTCACAATGTTTGAGAAGGAAAACCAATGACGCTTGCGAGAAGAGTGAAGCAGGATGGCAAACAATGAGAATCGAGCTGATACAAGGGTGTTATTGGACACATCTATGCCCAGTTTGGGAGGCACAAGGCAAAGCATCATGAGACCAAATATTGAAGCTAATACTTTCGATATCAAACCGACCTTACTGCAGATGATCCAATCAACTGTCCAATTTTATGGGATGATGAATGAGGACCCAAACGACCACATTGAAAATTTTATTTATGACATGCTCAAGTAAAATGGCGTGTCTAGTGATGCATTGAGGCTGAGATTGTTCCCATTTACTCTGAAGGACAAGGCTAAGATATGGCTAAAATCTTAACTACCTAGTTCTTTCACTAACTGGAATGATTTGGCTAGAGCATTTTGAGAAAAATATTTTCCACCATCTAAAACAGCTAAGGTGGTGAAGGAGATCACTTCATCTCAACAATTTGAGCATGAATCCTTAAGTGAAGCTTGGGAGACATTCACAGAATTATAGAGAAGTTTCCCACATCATGGAATGCCTAAAGATGTGCTAATAAGAACATTTTATAATGGAGTCACATGTTTCATAATGGATTCTATTGATGCTAAGGCTGGAGGATTTTTTATGAGGAAAATAGTGGATGAGGCTGCACAACTTTTGGATAGGATGGTGAGATAATTGTCTATGGTCTTTAGAGAGAGTACATCCACCAAAAAAAAATGGAAAGGCTAGAAGTTAACACAGTGACAACCCTTCAAGCTCAAATTTCTACAGTGACAAAGTAACTTGGCAACTTCACCAATAAAAATAATCCAACTCCTTCAGGTGAAAATTGTAATTTTTTGGGGTACTCTAATAATGATTTGGCTAGAGCATTCTGAGCAAAATATTTTCCACCATCTAATACAGCTAAGGTGGTGAAAGAGATCCCTTCATTTTAATAATTTGAGCATGAATCCTTAAGTGAAGGTTAGGAGACATTCACAGAATTGTAGAGAAGTTGCCCACATCATGGAGTACCTAAAGATGTGCTGATAAGAACATTTTATAATGGAGTCACAAGTTTCACAATGGATTTTATTGATGCTAAGGCTGGAGGATTTTTTATAAGGAAAACAGTGGATAAGACTGCACAACTTTTGGATAGGATGGCGAGATAATTGTCTATGGTCTTCAGAGAGAGTACATCCACCAAAAAAATGGGAAGGCTAGAAGTTAACACAGTGACAACCCTTCAAGCTCAAATTTCTGCAGTGACAAAGCAACTTGGCAACCTCACCAATAAAAATAATCCAGCCCCTTCAGGTGAAAATTGTAATTTTATGGGGTACTCTAATAATAAATTTGGTGTTTTTGATGGATGGATACCAAGAGCAAGTTAATTTTGTTGGCAATCAATTTCAAGGGAGGCAAGCCAATAATCCCTACTTTAATACTTACAATCCGGGATGGAGAAATCACCTAAATTTTTTGTGGATTAATAACAACAATGTGGCTGTACCAAACTTCCCCAACAATAATAACAACTCATATAAACAACAAGTACCATCAGGATTTCAGCATCTACCACAAGATAAGATGGCATCTGTTGATAATAAGCTAGATAAATTTTTAGGTGCTATCACATATAAGTTATCTAGCCTTGAGGAGAACCAAAAGAGAATGAAGGCCAAGTTTGATCAAATTGCAAAGAATCATTCATCTTCAATTCACAACATCGAGGTACAACTTGGACAGCTTGCTAATGCCATGGGAGTAAGAGCACAAGGCATTGAAAGCTATCACTTTAAGGAGTGGCAAGGAAGTGAAGACACGGGCTAAAATTTCAAAGGAGGATGAGAAGAAAGAAAAGGAGCAGTATGTCATGGTAGAAGATGAGGCAAAAGAGGACAACAAAATAGAGCAAAAGGAAATTCCCAAATCTACACCATCTTTTTTTGTGCCAAGGCTACCATTCCCTCAAATATTGAAAAAGCAAAAAGATGAAGAGCAATTCTCAAACTTTTTGGAAATTTTCAAGAAGCTGCAAATCAATGTTCCCTTTTCTGAAGCACTTATTCAAATGCCCAAATACGCTAAACTCTTAAAGGATCATATCCCAAATAAGTGGTGTTGGGATGAACATGAAACAGTATCTTTAACAGAGACCTACAGTTCAATCATTTCACACAAGATTCCAACAAAATTAAAAGACCCAAGGAATTTTACTATTCCATGTATTATTGGTACTAGTGAATTTCCTAGATGTTTGTGTGATTTAGGGGCAACTATTAACTTAATGCCTCTTTCTACTTTTAGGAAATTGGATTTGGGAGATATGAAGGCCACTAACATTTTGTTGCAATTAGCGGATCATTCCATCAAAAAGCCTCATGGTGTGATTCAAGACATCTTGGTAAAGGTAGATAAGTTTATTTTCCTTGCTGATTTTGTCATATTAGATTTTGAGGAAGATAGATCCTGTCCATTAATTTTAGGTAGACCTTTCTTGAACACGGGTAAAGCTATAATTGATGTGTATGAGGGTAAATTAACAATAAGGGTAAGAGATGAAAAAGTTGATTTTTTCATGTCTAAATTAATGAAATACCCTTTAGATGATGAATCATGCAGGAAAATTATTGTTATTGATGAATGTGTTCAATAAGTTAATTTTGCTTCAAATATGATTAGGGAAGAAGAGTTACCAAGTGATGAGTTAGAGAATGAGGGAGAGCATGTGCAAGAATTTATTAAACATAAGTTGTTAGTGAGAAGTGATAACCCCACACCCCCTTCCATTGAAAAACCCCCAAAGTTAGAGCTTAAGGCACTACCCAACCACTTAAGATATGCATTTTTGGGAGAGGCTAATACACTACCTATTATTATCTCCAATAAATTGATGATTGAGAAAGAAAAGAGAGTTTTTGAGGTAGTAAGGGGTAGAATTCGAGCTCTAGGTTGGCAAATTTCTGACATAAAGGGAATTAGTCCCTTTATTGTCATGCATAGGATTCATATGGAAGAGGGGCATAGGCCTACAGCTGAGAGACAAAGAAGACTTAATCCAAATATGAAAGAAGTAGCGAAGAAAAAAATTATGAAGCTTTTCGGCGCAGGTATCATTTATCCTATTTCTGATCGTGAATGGGTAAGTCTAATTCAATGCGTGCCTAAGAAGAGTTGGATGACAGTGATAGAGAATGAAGAAGGTGAGTTAATCTCAAAAAGGGTAGTTAATGGGTGGCGAGTGTGTATAGACTATAGGAAATTAAACAAGGTCACTAAAAGCAAACTCAGCATCTATGTCATGACATATGACATACTTCACTGGCGTCGCAATCTTAAAAACCTCGTAAGTTATGGTGGTCCATTGCACTGCCATCTGAAAGTCTCTGGCTATATAACTAATATACACACAGCCTCAAGCTAAAAAATATATAAGAAATCGAGTGTGAGTAATTTAATAAGGAAATTACTAAGTGAGTAACAAGAAAATATAATGAGAACACTGAACATGGAATAGTTCAAGAGTACAAAAAGAATAATAACAACAGAGTAATTGCACATGAGTTTTATTCGCATCTCAAAGGATGGTTTGATATATTAAATATCATTTTATCAATTAACAGATATCAAAATATTATTTCTGTATCATAAATATTTCACATAATTTATTTCCAAACATCTTGTCACAAGATATGATTCTGAACATATTCCATAGAATATAAAAATTATGATCATTACAACACAAATACTCATGTCTAGATAAATTAATTATCGACTTGAACATCACATACAAGACATGACACCTTGATAAATATATTGTATTTTGAAAATACAATTTATAGTTAACTCTCTCTAAGAGTAAAATATTTACATAGCTCCTTCTCATAGCAAATTAAAAACAACAACTCTTTCTCAAAGCAAAATAAAATATATCTCCTTCTCGGAGTGAAATAAAATATAACTCCTTCTCGGAACACAATCAGTATGCATACTTAGTAACCACATAAATTCGCCACAAAAGGCATAATGAATTTATGCGCTATCCCTAAGACAGTTATTATCAGTTGGCCAACATAATCGACTCATATCATAATAGTCTTGTATAGAAAACTATAGTTTAAAAACTTCAGACAATACTCATCATTTCTCCATGACACACTGGACATAACAGTCACAAATAAAAATATTTGGAATTAAATATCATGTTCCATTAATAGTAATACACTCTATTAAACTCATACAATTGTGCTCTTGACTGCTCATTCAAAAAAAAATTCAGATTCAAAAATACATGAGCTCGGAAGTGAGCATTCTGCTAGTTGATTCTTTTAGATATTCATCTTTTTTGTATTAGGGTAGCTTTCTCAGCGTACCCAAAATATATACTTCAAATACACCAGCATTTTAGAATTAATTATTAACAAATTAACTCTTGTACAAGGGGTCTAGAAAATATTTAAAAAGTACTCAAATATTTGTACTAACAAATATTTATTTATCTTTCACATATTAGTATTAGTTCTTATGCTTAGTTTAGATACATACAGGAAATATTTTTCTCAAATATTTCTCTTAACTGATATTTTAATAAAATACACATGTATGTGCAACTTAGCTGCAACTTATTCCTTATTTAAAATAGAATAAGGTGTAGTCTAAGCACTCAATTTCGGGATAGTTAAGTATAGATGTGATAGAGGACTCCAATGATGAAAATTTATTGCAAATTGGTCTTTAATATTTGAATTTCGGATGTCAAGGCTTAATTGCATTTTTTAGGACTCAATTGTGACAATTTTTTTAAGGACCCAATTCTAAAGTTTTTAATTCTTTTAAGGATCATTTCGTAATTAAAGAAATCACTGATCGGAGTTATGTAATTCCGATCGGAAAAGTACAATTCCGATCGGAATTATACATTTCCGGTCAGAAATACATAATTTCGATCGATCGAAATTATGTATTTCTGATCGGAAATACACAATTATGATCGGAATTGTACATTTCTTATCGGAAATACATAATTCCGGTTGGAATTGTACAGGTCCGACCGGCTTCCGTAATTTTTTTGTTATTATTTTTAACTTATTTTTGAGAATAAAAGATAATTTTTTTTATTTTTTATCCATATAATCCTTGATTATCAGGTTGTTTTGGGTTCAAAAAATCTAAAAAATAATAAAACTTTATCTCCTGTGATTTTAATCACAGGAGGGACTGTCTTGAGTTAATAAAACTCTACGTATTTTTATTTGAAGGGAGGTTTTTCTTTTCTAGGACGGGGGAGGAAGGCTTTTGATGCAGAGAAAGAAAGAAAAAAAGAGGCCTCTTTCTTTTCCAAAAAAAGAGCTTTTCACAAAAAAATATATATTTTTCTTTCTTCTGGTTTTCTACGTACTTTTATTGAAAAGAAAAGTTATTGATTTAAGAAATATCAATTAAGCCAGAGATCAAAATATCAAGCCTGTAGATTCTATTCCAACAACAATACGTTGAACAAATCCACTCTGAGGAGCAATCAATACAACATCCACTTCATTCATCTCTTCTCCTTTCCTTTCTCTTTATTTATTTTATTTTATTTTTCTTTTACTTTTATTTATATTCTGATAATTGTCATTATTGTTTTCTATGTGGGTTTATTGCACCGTTGGTACCATAATTTTGACCCGTGTTTCAAAAAGGTACCAGATTTTTAATTTTTTTCTTTTCAGTACCATAAGTTCTATTTTTTTCTTTTCAGTACCACTCAAACATATCTAATCAAATTTAGCATATGTGGCACCCTGAATAAGTATATTTTTTGTATATTCGTCATATAAGCATCCAATTAAGCAACTTAATCATCTTGTGGGCTCCATAAAATAAAATATGCTAAAATTTTATTTTTATGGGGCCCACAAGCAAATTTTGTTCTATGGGCTATTAAGATGATTAGGCTATTTAATGGGATGCTTACATGGCGAATATACTAAAAATATGTTTATTTCGGCTGCCACGTATGCTTAATTTGATAAGATATGTTTGAGGTACTTTAATCTGAAGCAAAAATAGAACTTGTGGTACTAAAAAGGAAAAAAATAGAACTTGTGGTACTTAAAAGAAAAAAATTGAAAATCTGGTACCATTTTGAAACATTAGGCAAAATTATGGTACCAGCGGTGCAATATACCATTTTCTGTGTATTTTTATATGATGATGATGGGAGAGGCTTGAGCCATGGGGAGAACATGGAGAATCAACAACCAAATCCATGAAGGTCCATGAAATGCCATGGATTAATCCATATTAAAATCACGTAGTATTAGGTTTTCTGAATTTTATTTTATTTTAATTTTGTGTTTTAATGGTATTTGTATTATGTATTTATTTTTTTATTTTGGGCATGTAACTATTGTTGTACGTAGGAATTATAATAGCCCCAGCAGAGGAAAATAGTGAAATTTTAATTTTTTGCACTTTTTAAAACGATTAGTAAATTAGGGTTTATTTGGTAAACCTTAATTAAAATCAATGATGGCTTTAGATTAATTTTAGGTTGCATGTAAATAAATCTAGGGTTAGAGATAATAGTATGTTTGATCTATTATTTGTTTATTTTATTTATTTGAGCTTATTTATATTTTTTATTTGTTTTAGGCTCCAAGCCCACGTTAGGTATTAACTCATTAAATAATAGGCCTTTAAAATTGGTTTTAGGTTTTAATTGACTTTAAAATTATTTTAGGCCCATTTAGGTTAAATTAGACTTAGGACCATTTTATTTAATAAAATAAATTTAGACTTAACTCAGCCCATCAATTTAGTATTTTTAAAATAAATAGATTTAAGATCATTTTATTTAAATTAAAATAAGTAGAATTAGGCCCATTAAATTAAATCCATTTTTCTTTTAAAATTTGGTAGAATTAGGCCCACCTTTTAGAATTAAAACTTGCATATATAAGTTCACCAATTAATTAACATGTAGGCCCACCTATTGTTCTATTTCATTTGTAAATAAAATATGTAGATTTAGCTAACTTTAAATTAAAAAGAAATGTAGATTAGATTAATTTAGGGATGTTATGCCTTATTAATGCATTTTTTATGTGCTCTTTCATGACCAATTACCTTGGAGTTAGATGTATGCTATATTAGGATTTGAATGAAATTGCATGCAATTACAAAATAAGGTAGTAATTCATAAAGTAATTTTAAAGAACAAGAGACTAAAATAAGTTGGTATTCTGCCCCCAGAATTTTCTGGTTGTGTTGCTAACTCTCTTTTAGAGAATGGAGTTACCACCACCTACGATTTATCCCAGTTATTACCCTGGGTGGCGACTCCTCATCTCAACGCTATGTCTTTGTAATATAGTAGTGTGTTCCCTGGAGCCCTGAGCTCAAACAGTGTCGCAGTTGCTAAGATCTTGGACGTGTGCTAAACTCCACCGTTTACATGTAGCTTAAATAGAAAATGCACTTTATTTTCTCAATCTTTAACTGAAGACTTATATTTCACATTTGTTTAAGAATAAATTATTATCAACATTATATTTATTATATAAAATTTAAATTCAGCAAAATTCTTATCAACTTAAATTTCACTTAGTCATGAATAAGTTGTTACCAAAAACACAACTCCAAACCTCAAACTTGTTCGGTTCTTTCATGTAAAAATATAAGAGGATATGGTCAAACCAATTATAATTAAAAATAGAAAAATTTATCTTTAACTTAAAAAAAAATAAATTTTAAGCTTGAGAAAAACATTAATTTATCTTACAAAACTTGCGGTTCAACAACCGATCAACCCAATGTTTCTCTACTTGTTTTTAAATCCTTCATTTCATGGTTTAGTTACAAAGCATTATAATTAAATTGTCTAAGCAGTAAAATTCTGCACCTTCAACTCACAAAATTCTGCATTTGAAAACCACAGAATTCTGCACTTAAACGCATAGGAACCTGCACTTAAATCACACAGAATTCTGCACAAATTTCACACAAAATTCTGCACTTTAAACACAGAATTCTGCACTTTAATACATAAAATTCTGCACTTTAACACACACAGAATTCTGTACTTATTTCACACAAAATTCTGCACTTTAACACACAGAATTCTGCACTTATTTCACACAGAATTCTGCACCTACTTCACAGAAAATTTTGCACTTTAACACACACAGAATTCTGCACTTATTTCACACAAAATTCTGCACTTTAACACACACAGAATTCTACACTTTAACACACAGAATTCTGCACTTTAACACACAGAATACTGCACTTTATCACATGCAGAATTCTGCACTTTAAGCATTTAGAATTTTGCAGAAATTTAGCATATATGACAGCAACCCTTTTAACAAGTTTCAAAGGAAAATTTTACAACCAATTTTTCAAGGATATAACACAGAATCAAGTGACTTTTGGGGCTGCTTAGGAATGAAATTTCAGCAGCAAACTCGGTAAGTACGGCAGCTATTTTATTAACAATAAATTGGGTAAATTTTTAATGATTCAAAAAGATTGGTTCAGCAAATTTACATAGCAAAAGGGTGCAGCAAAACCCGGAAATGCCAGCATAAATTGTTCTGAATCAAGCTATTTAATGTCCGATTTTAACAAGACAAAGGGACGATATTCAAACTCTGAACCGAAGCAATTTGAATGACAACAACAGCATTGCCAATAACACTTTCATGGCTGTCCCAAAAATCAGAATTCAATAGAAAGTCGACAGCAAACAAGAACAATAGACCCGTACAAAAGATTCGTTTACAATGACCAATCATCACAAAAAGTAGCAATTCCAGAATACAGAATTTTAAGAAGTAAACAAGAGTTCGAATCCCAGGAACAACAAGAATTTTGAAAAATAACTCAGAATTAGTATGAGAGAAAGAGGTGTGATTCACTCACTTTCAAAGCTAGCCCTCTCCTTTATCCTCTCGCTGCTTTAACGGACTCTAATCCATGGCCACGAACTGCTCCTAATCACCCATCATAAAGATTTTCTTAGTTCTATCTCAACATATCATTTACAATATACAAATCTCAAGAATTTTTCTAATTCTCTACTTAGATTTCAATGCATGCAACTATAAATTAGTTTCATACACAATCTACAATGAGCCTTATAATTATTCAAAGACTTTTACCTTAATGCTTCCTTAATCCTACCCGAAACTCAACCCAACTAAAGCTCTTGTTTTTTTTTTTTTAAACTCTATTCTGATTTGCTCACTTGATCTTCTACTTCCTTGGTGATTTGAGTTCGGTTCCTTGTCTCTAGAGAAGAATCAAGCTTGTGAAACCCTTCTCCATCCACATGCAAGCAACTTGAGCTCTCAATCTGATCTCTCTCTCTCCCTCTCACACACTCTTCTTCCTCACGTAGAGAAAAGTTTCTCTCTTCTGTATTTTTTTTTATATCAACCAAAGTCTTAATGAATAAAATGAGGTGTATATATATATATATATAATATAACATCTCACCACCTTACATCAAATATTTCTATAATTAAATCTCTTTTTTTTCTTAGCAAGTGACATGTGTCAACATGCATGTATCGTTTTTGACACCTCAACATTTTTTTTGCAAAACCACCCTTAATATTTTCTTCCATCTTCAATTACACCCTTCTCAACTTAATTTCCTTTCCCTACAAATCCTTATTTCCTTTGTTCCAATTTAATTAAGCCCTTTCGATTGTTATTTTGATAGAGTTTGGACTTAATTAATTTCTTAATTTATTATTTAAATACTAATAAATCATTTAACTTAGCATGTTCGGGGATATGGATGTGATAATAAATCTCCACATGTCGAATTGATCCAGCCTAAATAGCCTAGAAACTGCATTACCAAAGCATAAAAATTAATCTAAGAAACCAAATCACAATGTATTGAGAATGAAAAAGCTTCATTTTTTAACTGTTTTAACGAGTTGCAATTTTGTATGAATCAGCTACACAAAACTCCATCTAAAACACACTCTTCGCTCCAACATGTATCCATTCACTAACCAAATTCTAGGTAGAAACTTTAACACACATTGTAGACAAGAGGGTGCATAGTAAACTATAGGGCGCTTAGTAGACAGGGAGAGTTCCGGCAACTCAGCAGCAATTTTCATAAATTGAGCAACATGCAAAGCATAATTACCTAGTATGCGGTACTTTTCGGTTCATGGTACGGATACTGGTACTTGGAACTACAATGCCAATATATGCAATATTTTGGGGGTAGGCTTAGCCGGTTCGCTTTTTGGGTAGGTGGTACATCAAATGTATATTTTTAGATCGTTTAGTAAATAATAATGAGTTTTTTTTATTTAGAATAATTACAACAAAAACTAAAAAAATTAGACCTAGATATGTAATGATTGAACATAGTTTATAATTTAATATTAAACTTTGATGTTGTTTATAATATACAGTTTGGATACCTGGCTTCTTTATTTGCTTATTTGAAGCCTCCAAATCTTCACTCTCATCACTTGAATCTTCAAGTGTTTCAACTACATATGATGCATCATTTCTCATATCTAACTTTCTTTTATCAAATACCATTTTTAGGATTCTCCACTAGTAGTTTTCAATTTTTGTTAGATAAAAAGAGAGGACTACTCACTGCAAAGAAAAAGAAAGAATATGAACTATGAAGAGTTGGCAGAGCTTAATATTAACGTTTGGAACTTTGATTTTTGGACTTTTTAATATTTGAGGAATTTTTATTAGTTAGGAATGGGAAAGGTTCTTTTTTTATTGGCTTATTTTTTTAGCCTTTATTACTTATTAATATTTTATTCTTTCAAAAAACTTGGTACTCCACTTTTAGAGATCCGGATCGAGTACTCAAGAGTTTCGGAAACCTAAAGTACCATATTTTGATACTCGAGTACCAAATCGTGGTACCTGGGGTGATGAGAGTACCCGATAACTATGGTGCAGAGCCAAACAGTCTCGGCTAACAAGACCAAAATTATTATAGTTGTTCCTACAACTTGGATAAGCAACAAGCATAGTAGTATCAATCAACCTCCACTTGCATAGCCCTTACAACCACACTGAACACACTTAACGACCTTTTCCTCCCTTAGTTCCTTTGGGACCCTGCACACACAAGTTGAGCTAAAATTGTGATCTCATGGCTGAATGCTACGTTTGTAGCAGAGTCATTCATATCCTGGCTGCAATTCAGAACATACATATATAGTGAAAAATGTTTAAAAATCTGCAAGAGCTAAACAAGCCTTAAACTTCTATCCAATTCCAGATTCATAAAACCTAGAAACCAGGAACAAATCCAAATAACCTAAAATCAACATTCTAGCTCCAATGTTCATTAAACTAACTCTAAGCATTATCATTATAGACCACTGATTCAGCTATAAAGCTTAGTAGGGCATCAACAGTAATGAACTCATCCAAAAGCAAGATTATATCAGTAATACTAAGCTACTACATCATGCAATTAAGCAAAAGAGGCATGCCACAACAAGTCATAAAACCCAAAAAAAAAAACTGCAAAAGACCATTCAAAGCACAACCCAATTCGAAACTGCAAGCAAATATCACAAACAAATTGAAAAGCACTAACTTTTTTCGTTTTAGCAATCAAATTGTGATCACTATAGCCTTGTTCCAAGCAAAATTCATAAGATCCGTAGAGATTTTATTAAATTTAAAATAAAGGTAAAAAAAATGTAGTGGCTTCTTTGATGGGCAATTTTGCAAATAGGCCATAAAGCTTCACATTTTATTGTACTATCATGTCTATCATTTTCATCTACCTATTTAAACAACACAAAATAAAATTAATATTATATGCAGCAACCAACCAACCTTCTGTCATCTTAGCATCTAATTCGCGAATAGTAGGCTCAATTAGTTGCCATCCATCTGGAAAATTGATGCGGATTGTTTTCACCTTCAGCATTGATGAAAAATAACAATTGGTGGATTTTGCTCTGCTGTACAGTTCAAGTAGCAAATTATTTGGACTAGAGGGGTCTTTTATTATGGTTAATATTATTGTTGTTATTGTTATTCAAACAAAATAATTAATTTTTACTTAAATATTTTAAATATAATTCAAGTTGAATGCAATTAAATTAAACCATAAATCCTAATTTGATTTTCATAAATAATTCAATTTAATTTAAATATAATTATCAACATTTATAATTATATTTAAATTAAAATGAATTATTTTCAATTTATAATTTTATCGTTGAAACAGTCCCATTATATTTATACCAATAATCTATTTTTTAAATTTCACTTTTTTTTTATTAGGTGTAAAACATTTCAAATATATATTTATACATACACCATAAAGGGAGACATGCAAAATTACAAAAAAAAAAATTCACTCATTATTATATAAAAATTAGATAATTTGGTTATTTACTAATAAAAATTAAATTTATTTAATTAAAATATAATTCTATTTTAATTGAAAGTATATTTTCTATTCTAATTAGGTTAACTTCTATTTTATTTCTAATAAAAATTAAATTAATTAAAATGTAATCCTAAGTTAATTGAGAGAACATTTCCTATTTTAATTAGGTTAATATTTTCTATTTTAATTAGGTTAGCTTCTATTTTATCTCTTACAAAATTAAATTAATAAAAATTTTAGTAGTAATTTTGTTAAAAATATATATTTTTCTATTTTAACTAGGTCTACTTATATATTGTCTAATATAAATCAAATTAGATAACATAATTTTATAAATCTTATTATATTAAATTTAATAAGGAATCATTAATATCAAAATTAATAAATTTTATAAATAATTAATTATGAAAAATATCAATGTAAAAAATGTTGAAAGATTGTTGCGTTTAAATAGAAAATTCATAAAGAATGTAATAAATTACTATATTATAACTCTATCAAATATGTAAATTTAGATTATTATTTAGATAAAAATATTTTCAATTCCATTTTTGTTTGGACAACAGAAGCGTGATCTTAACGCTAAGAGTGTATCAACCTAGTTGAGATGCTCAGATGCGTTCCTGATTTCTGGCGTCCAGCTTTTTACTAAAAAAGATAAAAATATTAAAAGAGTTTTATGACTAATATCCTTTTGTAAAACTCTTAGTCTAGAAAAAACTCTCTAATATCCTTTTGTAAAACCTCTCTTTCTTTTAACTAAGAGTTGTATTGCTAAAACTCCAACAGTTTGCAAACTCTTTACTTACTGCTGGCTGTAAAACAACTTGTAAAATTCCTTTGCTTAGGACAATAAAATTCACTATTGAAGTCATTACTAATAAAAGCCCAAAATCAATCACCAAGCCCAATTAATCTTCTAGAATTTGTGTACTTAACAAGCAAGGAAAGATTGGCAACTTATGCATGCCATAGCATCACTCTCCTGCAAGTCTCTAAAGCAAGTCGACAACCTGTAAAGATTTTCTGACAAAAGCCAATCATTTTGCTTGATTGGCAAGAAGTCATTATTAATATTATCAAAATCTTCTAGAGATTTTATCAAATATTCAGAAGATCTTGTACTTGAGAAGTAAGCAAATTGGCCCTACAAATATTAGAAGCAAGTGGCCAACTTGCTTGGTACAATGCTTTTAGACAAGGCACTTTTTCACTGTAAATAGAGGATGTTGCATGGATGGCTTACACACACAACAAGCAAGAGTAAGTGAACGAAACAAGTGAGTTGTGAGTGTGTGCAATGAGTAAGAGAAAAAGTAAGTGAGTTGTGTAAGAGTGTGAGTGGTACACGAGTGAGGTTGTAGAAAAAGAGTGCAGTGAGTGCAAAATAATTGAGTGATAAAAATAACTTTTGTGTTGTAACAGTGGATTTATTCTTTAGTGAAAAATATTTTCTTTGTTCACTATGCTATTGTCCTTTTCACGTGCTAATAATTATTTTATTATTAATTTTATACACTCAAACTAGACAAGTAGTGCCAAAGCCTACTTGATTAAGGGTTTGGCTATCAGCATTTTATTTATAAACGTTCAAATTACTTTTTAAAATTATAAAATAATTTCTAGGACTTCCAGTGTTAATAAATATTTTATTAATATTGAGATTATTATTTAGTGAAATGAAATTTGAATTTTTGGTGTTGAGAGATTTAATTAGATATTGTATTATATACCTATATATATAAGTTGTGTGTAGAGATTGGTGGGTAAATTAATATTTTTTTATTATTATTATTAAAAAAAGTCATAATAAAAAAATTTCGGCCAATTCTTTCTTCTTCTTCTTCTTCTTCTTCTTCTTCTTCTTCTTCTTCTTCCTCATGGGTCAGCCACTGCAATTGCCGGCTACATTTTGAGTTCGTTCTTCACAGGCTGCATTATGTATGTTAATTTGACTTGTATACTGTGTAACTGAATTCTAGACACCACAGTAGTTAATTCAAAATATGTATTATCGGTATTCTGATTGTACCTGACTTGAAATATTGTATTTAAACAATATCATTTTATGTTTATTTTATATTGTGCATTTATTATGATTTATTGTTAAGTGTATTGTTTCTATTTCGCAAAAAAATTTTAAAGCTTACTACGAGTTTCGGTTACTTTATGTATTCCTATTCCCTAGTGTCGGTCATGTACCTTCGGTTTGGGTCGTGACAAAGTTGGTATCAGAGCCCATGTTTTATTTTTGGCTCTAATTATCTTTGAGTTACATTTTTCTTGAACTACTGCAGTAATTAGGTTGATAAATGTAAATTTTTGTCATCGTTGTTTCTAGGCTTCCGTGTTTATGTCTGTCCCTTATTGTGTTTTGAATTTCATTTGGTTTTGTCTTTTTAGAATGAGAAGGAGAGCACGGAATGCTCTTGCTGCCGAGGCAGTGTATGATGATGATGAGCAGTACATATAGGATGAAGTTCCTCCCCCTGCTCCTCGATGAAGAGGAAGGGGTAGGGGAAGGGGTAGACATAGAGCATAAGCAGCTCAAATACAAGAACAAGAGCAATATGTAGGACACAGAGTTCCTGAGGTTGATCCTATAGCTTTTGCAGCTGGAATGGCATGCATCAACCAAGGCTTGGCAGCTCTAAATCAAGCCATGCCTTTAGTTCAATAGATGCTTCAACAGAGGAATCAGGGGATGTCCGATGCAGATGCAGCATTACGGTATTCCTAAGTGGGAAGAGTTTCTTTCAATGGCACTGGAGATGCATTGGATTTCCTTAACTCCATTGAGGCCCGGACTCAGACAGGCTACATAGATTATCAGCGGATTATGTTTATGGAGTTATCTGTTCAGGCCGCAGCTCAGGACTGGTTCACGCAATCCATTCAACCCCGCATGACTACGATGACTTGGTTGGACTTTAAGGAGCAGTTTCTGAGGTACTTTTGTCCAGTATCAATGAGGGATAACTACATATGGCAGCTACTACACATAAGTAAGTGTGATCAGTCAGTTGCATACTACACCCATGAGTTCCTCAGATTGGGTCGTCATGCACTAAATGTGATACAGGGTGATAGGAGAGCTATAGAGTTATTTATGATGGGTTTAGGTCCAGCCTACATCATTATCCAGACTACATATCGGATGTTGGACAGTGTTATTGAGGAGACTCGATAGCTAGAGAGACGCCACATTATGCATGGCACCATTCCTGATCCTTATGCGAGTAGCAATAGTGGAGTAGTGATGACACAGGGGATTCAGTAACCTATGTTTCCAGATGGGCAGTGTTGGTATTCAGACTACCGGTACTTCACATCAGGGTTATCAAAGTAATCGGGCATGTAGGATTGGCAGACACAACAGACAGAGTAATAGACCTCTAAGATTCGGACCTTGGTAGTAGTAGTCAGAGCTCTAGGTATGGTAGTTCAGGCTTGAGGCCTAGTGGATGCCCTACTTATGGTAGAGTACATCAGGGGTCATGCCAACTGAAGCCTGCTTTAGGTGTGGGCAGATTGGGCATCTTGCCAAAGTTTGTCCTAACACTGGATATCAGTCTTCTTATGCTCAGAGATCTTTATCTTTAGTTTCTCAGCCGTTTCAGCAAGTGCAGCAGCCCTACCAGGCATCTATGTACCATCAGTAGAGGCCGACTCAGTATGTGGGCCAGTAGGGCTGAGGTTCAGAAGGTAGATATGGGGGTAGACTGAGTGGTAAAGGATTCATACAGCCTTCCAGTTCTCAACAGGCTGGCCATCGACAGGCAAGAGTGTTCACTCTGACTCCTTAGGATGCTCAGGTATCTAATGCGGTGGTAGCAGGTACTCTCTCAGTGTGTTTTTTTGAGGATAGAGTTTTATTTGATCCTAGTGCATTGCACTCTTTTGTTTCGCCTGTCTTTGCTTTGAGGATGGAGTGGCAACCATCCAAATTGTTATTTCCCTTATCTGTAGTGACTTTACTTAGTGATGAGTTGGAGACAGACATATTCTTTCCATCTTGTCCCATGTTGGTGAAAGGTAGAGAGTTGCTTGCAAAATTAGTATTGTTGGATGTGATCGATTTTGATGTGATCTTGGGGATGGAATGGCTAGCTAGCCACTATGCCATGATGGATTGTCGAGAGAAGGTAGTGATTTTCAGAATCCCTAATGATGAAGAGTTTTGATTCAAAGGCGATAAGAGTTCAATGCCTTAGAATCTTATTTCTACAATCACAGCTAGGAAGATACTTAGTAGAGGATATAAAGGCTATTTAGCTATGGTCAGAGGTACAAAGGTGGACATGGGAGTAGTTGAGAAGGTGCTAATGGTGTGCGAGTTTCCTGATGTTTTTCTTAAAGAATTGCCAGGATTGCCACCAGATAGAGAGATAGAATTCTGTATCAATGTTGTACCTGGTACGGGCCCTATCTCTATGCCACCTTACAGAATGGCACCTGCAGAGTTGAAAGAGCTTTATGAGCAGTTACAAGAGTTACTTGATAAGGGTTTTATCAGACCTAGCACATCTCCTTAGGGTGCACCGGGGTTATTTATGAAGAAGAAATATGGTAGTCTTCAACTTTTTATCGACTATAGACAGTTGAATAAGGTCACCATCAAGAACAAATATCCTCTCCCAAGGATTGATGACTTATTTGATCAGCTTCAGGGAGCTCAGTGTTTTTCTAAGATTGCCTTGAGGTCAAGGTATTATTAGTTGAGAATTAGAAGTGGAGATGTACCTAAGACTGCATTTCGGATGAGATATGGCCATTATGAATTTTTGGTGATGTCCTTTGGGTTGACTAATGCTCAAGCAACCTTTATGGACTTGATGAATCAGGTATTTAGGCCATACTTGGATTGATTTGTGATTGTCTTTATTGATCATATCTTGGTATATTCAAGAAGTGAGGAGGAGCATGTAAGGCATTTGAGGTTGATGCTTCAGACCTTGAGGGAACATCCGTTGTATGCCAAATTCTTGAAATGCGCATTTTGGTTGGGTTAAGTGGCATTCTTAGGCCATGTAGTATCCAAAGATGGCATTCAAGTGGATCCTAAAAAGATTGAAGCAATTGCAGAATGGCTGAGACCTGCAACAGTCACCGAAGTGAGAAGTATTTCGGGTTTAGCAGGCTATTACAAGATATTTATGAAGGATTTCTCCAAGATTACAGTGCCCTTAAAAAGGCTAACTTAGAAGAATGTCAAGTTTATTTGCACTGACAGATGTGAAGAGCATTTATAATTGCTTAAGGACTTATTGACTTCAGCTCTAGTGACTTTATCTTCAAGGAATGAAGGGTATATAGTGTATTGTGATGCTTCTCAAGTAGGACTGGGGTGTGTATTGATGCAGAATGGGAGGGTGGCTGCTTATGCTTCACATCAGTTAAATAAAAATGAGCAGAACCACCCCACCCATGATTTGGAAATGGCAGCTGTGGTGTTTGCTTTGAAGATGTGGAGGCATTATTTATATAGTGTAACTTATGAAATATACACCGACCACAAGAGCTTAAAGTACATCTTTTAGTAAAGGGACTTGAATTTGAGACAAAGGAGATGGATCGAACTTCTGAAAGATTACGATTGCTCTATTCTTTGCCATCTGGGTAAAGCGAACGTGGTAGCTAATGCATTGAGTAGAAAGTCAGCAGGTAGTCTTGCACACATCAGCATAGAAAGGAGGCTAATCATTAAGGAGTTGCATGAACTGATTGATCAGGGGTTACGGTGGAAGATAACCAAGAAATGTCTTTTAGCTCAATTCAGAGTACGATCAGTGTACTTGGATAGAGTTAAAGCAGCTCAAAAAAGAGATCCACAGTTGCAGAAGATTATGTTTGAAGTGCAACAAGGTCAATCCAGAGACTTTTTAATTGACAGTGAAGGCATGTTGTATTTGGGCACAAGGCTATGTGTACCATATGTGGATGAATTAAGAAATGAGATTATGGAGGAAGCCCATTTTTTTTCATCCAAGTTCTACCAAGATGTATAATGATTTGAAAGATAAATATTAGTGGAATGGGATGAAGAGAGACATTGCAGAATTTGTGTCCAAGTGTCTTACTTGTTGCGGGTGAAGTTGGAATATCAGAGGCCTTCAGGATTATTACAACAGTTGCCCATTCCAGAGTGGAAGTGGGATATGATTGCTATGGATTTTGTAGGTGGTTTACCTCATACATCAAGTGGCTATAATGCTATTTGGGTGATAGTTGACAGATTGACAAAGTCAGCTAACTTTTTGCCAATTAAAGAGACGTACTCTACTGACATGTTAGCAAAATTATATATTAACCAAATTTTTTATCTTCATGGAGTACCAGTGAGTATAGTGTCTGATAGAGGAGCCACTTGTACTTCAGTCTTTTAGCAATATTTATATAAGGCTTTGGGTACAAGGTTGGACTTCAGCATAGCTTTTCATCCTCAAACTGATGGTCAGTCTGAAAGGACCATTCAGACTTTGGAGGATATGCTTCGGATGTGTGTGATAGATTTTGGTGGTTAATGGGACATGCACTTGCCATTGATTGAATTTGCATATAACAACAGTTATCATGCAAGTATTGAAATGGCTCCGTATAAAGCACTATATGGAAGAAAGTGCATATCACCTTTGTGTTGGGAAGTTGGTGAGAGACAGTTGACAGGACTGGAATTGGTGCAAGTGACTTCTGAAAAGATACCGATTATTCAGTAGAGGAAGGATGTGTAATCTCTGTGGGAGACTTGGTTTTTCTTAAATTATCTCTAATGAATGGAGTGATAAGGTTTGGTACGAAGGGTAAGTTAGCTCCAAGATATATCGGACCCTTCGAGATTCGATCAAGAGTTGGCGAAGTGGCGTATAGGCTGGTTTTACCGCTAGAGTTATCGCAGATTCATCCAGTGTTTCATTTCTCGATGTTGAGGAAGTATATTTCCTATCCTTCGCACGTTCTTCAGCCTCAGACAGTGGAGCTTAGCGAGATTTGGCATATGAAGAGTACCTAGTGGCGATAGTGGATCGACAAGTTTGACAACTCCGTACTAAAGAAATTTCGATAGTGAAAGTGTTGTGGAGCAACCATACGGTGGAAGATTGCACGTGGGAGACCGAAGTAGTGATGCAAGTGGCATATCCCTATCTTTTTACTTAATAAAACTTTTACATTTTTTGTTTTGTTAAAATTCAAGGACGAATTTTTATAAGGAGGGAAGATTGTAAACATCCAAATTATTTTTTTAATTATAAAATAATTTTTGCGACTTGCAGTGTTAATAAATATTTTATTAATATTGAGATCATTATTTAGTAAAATTAAATTTAAATTTTTGGTGTTGAGAGATTTAATTAGATTA